>JANDKJ010000221.1:0-193186 GCA_028551335.1 Armillaria sp. CMW 4456
AATAGTGAGCACCAGATCTCAACCTGAGATCGTCGTCATCGACAATGATGACACCCCTATGGCAACACCCCCCCTCAGGGGCCAACCCCAGGGCCCTCCCAGGTGAACACTCCAGAAATGGACCCTGATGCCGACATCAAGGAGAAAATCAAACAGGGTGCCACCCTTCCCAGTGGAATCAGGGCAGAATATGAAGAAGAGGTGACCAAGGCCCATACCTACCTCCAAAGGCTGAAGAAAGGCAAGGCCAAGCCCTGAGAAATCGAACAAGCCCACAACTACTATCAAGACCTCCGAAGGCTTGGATACGAGCTAGTTGACCAGACCCTATGGGTCCTGAGAACCACCCCTCCCCTGACTCAAGGAATACCTCAAAGCCACGCAGTATGAAGGCCGAACATCCCAGGCTCCGATCCAACCAATGGAGGTGCAAGCGTCGCCTACAATGATGACCTCGCCTCCTTACTGAGACCCAACAACCCCAGAGATGCCTGGCCTCCATCTAACCCTGCTCCCCTGGCAGGAGATGCAGACCCATACTGGGGATGACCAGATCCTTGTCCAAGTACCCACACTCTACAAGGGAGACTCTGATGATCTCAATTGATTCTTTGGAGCCTGTGAATTATATTTCAAAGCCCATGGGAATGCCTTCCATTCAGAGGCAAGGAGGGTGGTCTTCGTGGCCTCACACATGGAGAGAATTGCTGCCATGTGGATCACCCAAGTACAGGTGACCCTCCTCTTATGAAGCCAAGGACACCACCAATTCCCCCATTGGCAGGAATTCAAGGACATGCTCCAAGGGCAATTCGCCAACCCTGTAGTGCAAGAAAAGCACCAGAGAAAGATGAAGGAGCTGAAGTGGGACAGAAACAAACAGATGGCCACAGAGTACTTCAACAACCTTGAAGAACTCGCCCACAAGGCTGGACTGTGCAGCGATGAAAGTGACTGGGGACACCTGGTCGAAGCCCTCTGACTGGGAGTCCCAGAACCAACAATCTGAGGAATCATCTCGGTAGGGCAATGGATCCCTTGGAACTACCCTGAGTGGAGGGAACACATCATTGGTATCAATAAAGAGTACCAGTGATACCGGGCCTACACCCCATACCCCACTGACCAACAGAGGCCAGAAGCCTGCCATTTCTGGCCACAAGCTGACACCATCCACAAGCCAAACAAAGGCACTGACCACGACACCCTCCGGTGACTGGAGGACTGGGATGGGCATTACCTACGGCAGGCAGGGGCAGCCGATGAGTGTAGATCACATCAAACAGGAAGGTCGATGCTTCAACTGCCACGAGAAGGGACACATCAGCAAGAACTGCATGAAACCCCACCACCCTCGGGGACAGGAACAGATCTGAGTCCTGAGGGAACAACTCGACCAAGAAGAAAGACAGCTGAATGCCAAGGAGAAGTTGGACTCAGGCAGCCAAATCAAGGAGGTAAAAGACGGGGCTGACAAGTGAGCGATTCCACCTACTCAGCCAGAGACGATATTAGCACTAGTACATTGTCAACAGCTCGGAAGGGGACTTATGATATTTCTGTAGTACCACATGTATCTAACATGCATTCGAATATACCCAACTTGACATGACAATGATGAAAGGAATTGCAAAACCCAACTGCCCTGCTGACCCGATGTGGGCCAAAGAAGCACACTCCCACGGGAGGCACCTGTTCTGGGAGTGAATGCCCCCACCCTCTGATTGGTGGATGGGGGAGTAAACCCGGCTCAGGGATGAGTGGAGGGGGTGGCCGAGCCTGCACCCTCCGACTCACTGAGCTCTGAGGCACCCCGGGCGAGCACCATAGAACATCGAACCCTGGCCCCAGGTGTGCCCGGGGCAGCCCCAGTCTATGACACCAATGGTCTGAAAGGGGACAAGAAGAAAAGGGCGAGCTGAAGTGCCCATGAATGGACTCCCCATCCTGATGGGGAGAGCCGCACTCCCAAGGTTGCAAGCATCCCAGCCAGCAAGACCAAGTCTGCTACCATGACTAGTGAAGGGGGTTGAACAGGGGCCTGCATGCCCCAATGGATGACTAATGAATGGCTGAAACCCTGGGGAGCCGAGTGGACCTGGCATGGTGATTACCAAACCTGACAAAAGTGCCCAGGCCAAACTGAAAGGGTGGGTGCACAAGCAGAAGCAGGACAAGGTGACCCCAGAGCTTCTAGCCAGACTATGACAAGCCCGATATGCGACCGCGATGGAATGGCTGGAGGAGCTCAAAGGACCAAAAAGATATATCCATGCCACCCAGAGTCAGGGAAAGGACTTATTAGCAAAGGTGCAAATAGAGACTCTGGAGTCATGACAGACTCTATCAGCGTCTGCTCTCATTGACAGTGGGTGCACCAGGAGCTCTATTAACTGCACCTTCGTCGAGAAACATGGTCTGATCACTAGACCAGTCCTACACCCCATCCCAGTATACAATGCCAATGGGACCTGCAATCGAGACGGAAACATCAAGGCCTATGTCAAACTGAGACTCAAGATCGGCAACCACCAGGAATGAATCGACCTGGCCATCACTGACCTAGGAACTAAAGAAATCTTCCTAGGCCATGACTGGCTTGCCAGGCATAATCCTCTGATCAATTGGAAGAAGGGTAGCCTCATGTTTGCCAGGTGCCACTATAGGAAGGTCCCCTTCCCTCTCCCTGAAGTGGACCTGGAGAATGCATGGGACAAAGAACTGGAGGAGAGAGACACCATACTGGCCATAGAGATGGAAGAAGAAATCCAAATACGAGCCCATATGGCAAACGACTTAGCGGCCAAGGAGCACGAAAAACAGAGGAAGCGAACCTTCGAGGAGATGGTACCAGAATGGGCCCAAGACTACCAGGACCTATTCAGTAAAGAGAATTTCGATGAGCTCCCACCCCAGAAACCATGGGATCATGCCATCGAACTAATACCGAATGCCTCCAACACCTTAGATTGCAAAATCTACTCTCTGAGCCCCGCCGAACAGGAAGAGCTAGACAAATTCCTCAAGGAGAACCTGGTGACGGGATGAATCCAACTCAGCAAGTCCCCAATGGCATCCCCCTTATTCTTTATCAAGAAGAAAGACAGGACACTCTGACCGGTCCAGGACTATCGCAAGCTCAATGAGATGACTATCAAGAACCAGTATCCCCTTCTGCTCATATTGGAGCTCATGGATAAGCTCCAAGGAGCAAAGTACTTCACCAAGCTAGATGTACGATGGAGGTACAATAATGTGTGCATCAAACAAGGAGACAAGTGGAAGGCGGCATTCCGAACCAACTGGGGACTCTTTGAGCCAATGGTCATGTTCTTCAGACTAACCAACTCACCAGCCACCTTCCAGTGGATGATGAACAACATTTTCAAGGAGCTGATCCTAACTGGGAAAGTGACAATATACTTGGACGACATCCTAATTATGTCAAAAACAAAGGAGAAACACTGCCAGCTGGTCTGACAAGTACTTCAAGTGCTGTGGGACAACCAGCTATATCTCAAGGCAGAGAAGTGTGAGTTTGAGACCCTCGAGACCGAATACCTAGGGGTGCTGGTGAGCGAAGGCTCCATCTGAATGGACCCAGTCAAGACCAGGGGAGTAACCGAGTGGCCCACACTGACCAAGAAGAAGGAACTCCAATCCTTCCTTGGGTTCACCAACTTCTACCAGAGGTTCATTCGAGACTACAGCAAAATCATTCAGCCCATGACACAGCTGACAGGGAATGCCCCTTGGACATGGGGAACAGCCCAACAGATGGCCTTCCTAGAATTGAAAAGGAAGATTGCGGAAGAGGTAGTCCTGGTGATCCCCAATCAGTGGGGGACCTACCACATTGAGGCAGACTCCAGTAATGGAGCAATTGGAGCAGTGCTCTCCCAAATCCAAGAACACAAATGGAGACCCATAGCCTTCCTCTCCAAGGCCCTCACTGTTACTGAACACAATTACAAGATATACAACAAAGAGCTGCTGGCCATCATGCTAGCCCTCAACGAGTGGAGGCACTATCTAATAGGGGGAACCACCCCGGTAGAGATCTGGAGCAACCACAAGAACCTGCAATATTTCTGAAAGCCCCAGAAGCTCAACTGACAACAAGTGAGGTGGATCATGGAACTTGCTGAATACAACTTCACCCTCCTCCACAAAGCCGGAACCACTAACAAGAAGGCTGACTTGCTCTCACGGCAGGCTGATCATGACCAAGGAAAAGGGGACAATGAAGGAGAAATGGTTCTGAAACCGGAAATGTTCCTCCAATGCCCCACGGCCAAAGACATGAGCCAAGACATGGAGGGTGCCTGGAACCGAGAAGCCCTTGAGGCCCCAACGGTGGAATACCTCCCAGAAGAGCGCCATCTCACAGCCCACCACCTATGAGCACTGATCCTCCTGAGTCAGGAGGAGGAACATCAAGAGATAGAGGAAGCCACTAGAGATGAAACACAATGGGACAACAGAATTGCTGACTCGCTCAATCATGAAAGAGGTGTCACCTGAGAAGGCAAACTCCTGATCTATGATGGAAGAATATACGTCCCAAGAGACCAGGGACTACAAGGGTGGATCATCGGGAAACACCATGACCACATTACCACCAGGCATCCAGGAATCGAAAAGACCAAGGAGTTGATACAGAGGGAGTATTGGTGGCCCAAGATGAAAAAGGACATCGAACACTATGTCCAAGGCTGTGAACCTTGTCAATGGATGAAGTCTCACACTCAGGCCAAAGCCGCCCTGCTCCACCCTAATCAAGTACCTGAGGAGCCCTGGACCCACATCTCGGTTGACATGATAACGGGACTCCCTGAGTCCAATGGCTATGATGCAATCCTGGTAATTGTCGACCGATTCTCAAAGGAAATCGTACCAATCCCTTGCAACATGGAACTGTCATCAGAAGGGTGGGCCAAGATCCTACATGACCACATCTACGCAAGACATGGTATGCCCACCAAAATCATCAGTGATTGGGGACCACAATTCATCTCCAAATTCATGAAGGACCTGTATACAATGTTGAATATCCATGGAAACCCATCCACAGCCTACCATCCACAGACAGATGGACAGACAGAATGAGTAAACCAAGAAGTTGAAAAATACCTCTGACTCTTCCTGAACCATCAACAAGATGACTGGGAACAATGGCTACCCCTGGCAGCATTTGCCCACAACAACCAAATTCACTCTGCCACAGGGAAAACCCCATTCCAAGTCATATACGGCCAAAACCCAAGAACGACAGAGGGAGACCAGTGACAGAAAAGCACCACACCAGCAGCCGAGGACTTTGTAACCTGGATGAAGCAAGTCCACTGAGAAACAAAAGAGGTGCTGACAAAGGCTGCAGCACAAATGAAGGAACAGTACGACAAACACAAATGAGATGAAGAACATTATGAAAAGGGACAGAAGGTCTGGCTGGATGCGACCAACTTACACCTACCCAGACCCAAAAAGAAGCTAGATGACAAATGAGTCAGCCCCTTTAAAATCCTTCAGAAAGTTGGAATGTCTGTATACAAACTCCAACTACCAATCAAATGGAAGATCCATCCTGTTTTTAATGAGTCGCTCCCGATGCCCTATTACCGTCCAGAATCCCCAACCAAGAAATCAACATGGAACCACTGCCCAACCTTGTCGATGGAGAGGAAGAATATGAGGTAGAAATGATCCTCGACTCTAGGACTAGGACAGTCCCAGGGAAGAAGAACCAACAAAGGCGAAGAGTAACAGACTACCTTGTCAAGTGGAAGGGATATGGAAATGAAGAAAATCAATGGATCCATGAAGACCACTTGGAAAACGCCCAAGAATTAATCATGGAATACCTTGATCAAGAAGAAAGAATTGGATTTATAACAGTCAGGATGACTGTCTTAATGAGGGGGTAATGTTATGATTTCACCCCTATTCTGTCCTGATCACACCTCTATCCCCTCACCCAATCATGCCCACACCCCTTATCGAACCACAAGGAGACGGACCATTAGTTTATGCTATCAACACCTCGTGACAAACACAAGGAACACTATTATTAGCAACGACCATTTGTATTTAAGTAGCATAGCTCTCACTGGTAAGAACCCAGCTTTGAGCTAAAGTTTATTCACACCAGACTTTCACTGAACTCCTTCGACTAAGAACTTAACTCAGAACCTCCCCGCTCAGATGCTTAACAAGGCACAGTCAGAATGGCTTGAGCGCAAAGCCACTGATTGTTTACTCTTGTTTGAGTTACTCAGGTCTGGGTCTAACATAAAGCTGACCGACAACAAGCCAAGATCATCATCGCCAATGAAGCTAAGCAGCAAGCTGCTGATTGGTGGAACGACCTAGGGTTCAATAAAGTCATTACATTCCATCCATGACAGCTGATGGCAGCTGCAGGACCAGAAGTGGCTGGACCCTCAACCCAGACTGAAGCACCTCTGCAACCAGGGATTGAAGCATGAGGAGGGGGCAGCCTGCAAAGGACCCCCTGTCCCATGGATCTATCAGTTCTTGGGAACAGGACCAGATCACTCAGCAAGACATCTGCAAGGCATGAGAAGCCCTTTGTGTGGCCCTCTCCAAGGTCACCCACATTCAGACCACTCCAGGATGGAAATCTGGAGATATGCCAGGAGGATCCCCTCGCCTCTCGGCACATGATGAGCTCGCCTCCCTGGCTGGACCCCCTGGGGGCCACCCACCAGACTGGCCAAGCGACAATCCCACCCCTGCAATGCAGATAGGCAATGCCTGCCTAAATGTTAAACCTATACTCATCAAAACCCCTGACCCATTCTCTGGCCAAGCAGATGACATCTGACACTTCATTACTGACTGTGAGCTCTATTTTCAGACATTTGCCACTTTCTTCACTGATGCCAACAGAATTATCTTCACAGTCTCACACATGGAAGCCAACACAAAGGACTGGTGGGTGAGCATTCAGGAGGAACTATTTTTGAGGTCCCACATGCATCACCATTTCCCCTCCTGGTTCAATTTCAAGGCCACAGTAAAGGCCAAATTTGGGGATCCAGCAGTACACAAAAAGCACCACCAGGCCATGCTTGAATTACAATGGAACATCAGACATGAAACAGCTGTAGAGTACTTCCTGAAGCTGGAAGATCTGGGGCAAAAGGCAGAACTTCACCATGATGTGGGAGAGTGGGGACAGATGACAATGGTGCTGAAAACCAGGGTTCCCTGCACAATCCTCAACAAGATTACTGACATGGGGATTCTGATATCTGACAGTTATGATGACTGGCACCAACAGGTCATCGACAGAGATGAGGTGCAACAATGATCCAAGGTGGTCAACTGGATGCTCCACCCAAGGAGTGCTGCTGAAAACCAGAAGCTGCCTTTGTCCATGAATGGGTGACTCCTGATGATGACATCCTCCTCTGCTGACAAGAAGACTGGAACAGGGATGACTTATGGTGGCCAAGGCCAGCCCATAGATGTCAACCAACTTCACATCTGCAACAGCAGGCTATGCTATAACTGTAATGAAAAGGGGCACTTCACACAGGAATGCCTGAAACCAAAAAAAAACCATTTAACCACCTGCCCAGGACCCAAGCACAGATCTGAGCAGCCATCAAATGACTGGAGAATGAATACATGACCATCAAGGAGAAGATGCCCTTAACCAGTGGAATTGAGGAGGTAAAAGACTAGGCTGATGAGTGAGCGATTCTGCCTGATTGGCCCAACAACCAATTGACCCTAGTACATTGTTCCAGACCTGTAATAGTACTTATGATATGTCTGCAGTACTGTTGCATTCAAATATACCCTGTGCCACTGTCAAAAACCAGAAGGAATCACATAAGAAGCCTCTGAAGCTGAAACTGGCAGAGCGCATAGTAACTGTTGTTGTGAATGAGGACCTCCTGTTGCTCCATAGAAAGACCTCATTCTGCAAGTTCTTTAGGTAGAGGTGGTGGTATGAGTCAAAGGTGGATTGCTGATGTAATCTACTACAAAACTCAGACTAAATACTATCTGAAACTACTAAATCTGGCTAATAACTCCTAAAAACTACTAAAATGAAGGAATCCAAGCTCAGAACAGGTTGTACCCTATCACCATACCTGTTACCATTCCAACACTGCTGAGGGAGGCTGCTCAGTCTGCTTCTGAGAGTGCAGCCATGGTAGCCCCAACTGCTGTGGCAGAAGAGCTAGCATGGGAGCCCTCCCCACTGGTTGCAAGCATCCCAGCAAGCAAGAAGAAGGCTGCTACCTCAACTAGTGAAGGGGGCTGAACAGAGGCCTGTACACCCCATACGACTACTACCATCCAAATCCCTAATCCATCCTTCCCCTACCACATTAACCTGGACATATCTTGGACCATGAAACCATGGGATTGGGATACCAGAATCATCCTCAGACTCACCACCAACAACCAACCACCTGAGCCCTCCCCCTCCCTGAGCTATTCCCATGACCCCAATGAGTGGCTGAAGCCCTGGTGCTCTGAGTGGGTCTGGTGAGCCCTCTTCAACCCCCTGCCTAAAGCCATAGGCACTCTATGATGTTGGGTACACAAGTCCTGCATGCAGGAGGTGACCGACAACCTCATCCGATGCATCAGGGCCACCTCATGGAGTGCAGCACTGGAATGGTTGGAGGAGCTCAAGCAGCCTCAACAGTTCATACATGTGATGACAGCCCAGGGGAAGGACCTCCTCATCCCGATTCAACTTGAAACCCTGGAACAGCCCAAGACCCTTGAAACCAAAGCTCTCATCAACAGCAGGTGCACCGGAAGTGCCATCAATCACACCTTCATAGAATGCCACCACCTCACGACCTGAACCACCACCCACCTCATCCCTGTCTTCAATGCTGACAGGACCAGGAATAAGGCAGGGGAGATCACAGCCTTCGTCAAAGTCCAATTGAAGATCAGAGACCACACCAAGCACCTCAACCTCAGCATCACTAACCTAGGTGACAAGGACATGTTCCTAGGGCATGACTGGCTAGCCAAACACAACCCCCTAATCAACTGGAAGATGGGCCAGTTCACCTTTGCACAGTGTCAGTGCTGACAAAGCACCTTCCTCCTCCCTGACTCCAACAAGGAAGACCCATGGGACCAAGAGCTGGAGGAAGGAGAAACCATCCTAGTGGTTGATTTAACATAGGAAATCCAGGTGTGCACCCATGTAGTCAACAACCTGGCCACCAAGGCCAGAGGACATTCCAAGAAATGGTCCCTGAATGGTGTTGAGACTTTCACAACCTGTTTTGTGAAAGAGAACTTTGATGAGCTCCCACCCCAAAAGCCATGGGACCATGCCATTGAACTCACTCCAAATGTGAAATCCACCCTTGACTGCAAGATCTATCTGCTCAACCTGAGGGAGCAGGAGGAACTCAACTGGTTCCTAGATGAAAACCTGGCCACTGGAAGGATACATCCAAGCAAATCACCCATGGCCTCACTATTCTTCTTCATCAAAAAGAAGAATGGCAAGCTATGACCAGTACAGGACTACTGAAAGTTGAATGAAATGACCATAAAGAACTGATACCCACTCCCACTCATATCAGAACTGATGGACCAGCTCAAAGGCTCCAAGTATTTCACTAAGCTTGATGTTTGGTGGGGGTACAATAACATGCACATCAAGGAAGGCAACAAGTGGAAGGCCACCTTCCATACCAACAGAGGGCTGTTTGAGCCAACTGTGATGTTCTTTGGACTGACCAACTCACTGGCAACATTCCAATGGATGATGAATGATATCTTCTGGGACCTCATCGTGATGGGGAAGGTCACCATCTATCTTGACAACATCCTAATCATGTCTTGTACCCATAAAGAACACCTTCAATTGGTGTGCCAAGTCCTTGCTACACTATGAGAGCACAAGCTCTACCTTAAAGCGGAGAAGTGCGAGTTTGAAACCTTGGAAACAGAGTACTTAGGGGTTAATAGTAAGCAAGGGGGTGATATGAATGGATGCAGTAAAGACCAAGGGGATCACAGAGTGGCCAACCCTAACCAAGAAAAAGGAACTACAGTCATTCCTGGGATTCATGAATTTCTACCAATGCTTCATCAAGGACTATAGCAAAATCGT
The DNA here is from genome assembly GCA_028551335.1 of Armillaria sp. CMW 4456. Taxonomy (NCBI): domain Eukaryota; kingdom Fungi; phylum Basidiomycota; class Agaricomycetes; order Agaricales; family Physalacriaceae; genus Armillaria; species Armillaria sp. CMW 4456. Next base: position 10,133 of record JANDKJ010000221.1, read on the forward strand.
CTGACCAATGATGAAGTTGACAGGGAAGGAACCCTGGATATGGGGAGCTGTGCAGCAGCAGGTGTTCAAGGACCTCAAATGCCAGCTGGCTTGAGACATGGTCCTCACAATCCTGATGGACAATGGTACGTTCTGAGTAGAGGCCGACTCCAGCAAAAGAGCAATCAGGGTGGTGCTATCCCAACAACAGGGGACCCTATGGAGACCAGTAGCATTTCTATCTAAGGCACTCACCATCACTGAGTGCAACTATGAGATCTATGACAAGGAGCTGCTCACTATCATGCATGCTCTCAGCAAATGGAGGCACTATCTTATGGGAGCTGCCCACTGCTTCAAAATTTGGTCGGATCATCAAAATCTACAATACTTCCAACAGCCCCAGAAGCTCAACCAACAGCAAGCATGGTGGGTCACTGAGCTGGCCAAATACAATTTCGCCCTGTACCACAAACCTGGAACAGCTAACCAAAAGGCTGACCTATTGAGTCGATGAGTGGACCATGACCAGGGGGGAAACAACAACCGTGAAACCATAGTACTACCCAACATGTACTTCATCCCAATCATGAGCATACACATTCAGGCCCTGGAAATGCCCACAGAGGAAGTAACAGAGGAGCACATCAGGGACCTGACAAGGAAGGAGAATCTGTGGGATGAGGGAATAGCCGAGTTGCTGAACCATGAGCAGGGGATTACAAGGAGGGAGGACCTACTATACTATGATGGCTGGATCTATATACCACAGGACCATGTGCTATGGGGTGACCTAATCTCGCACCACTATGATCACATAACAGCAGGACACCCAGGGATCATGAAGACCAAAGAAATGATCCAATGCAACTACTGGTGGCCCAAACTCAGCAAGGATGTGGAACTCTATGTGAAAGGCTGCAAGGCCTGTCAACAAACCAAAATGATCACATGGCCTAAGCCAGCTCCCCTTCACCCCAATGAGATACCCACTGAACCATGGAGCCACATCTCAGTCAACATGATGATGGGCCTACCCAAGAAGGATAATCATGATGCCATCCTAGTAGTGGTCAACCGATTCTCCAAGCAGATCATCCCCATTGCATGTTCCAGCGAACTGACTTCCCTGGGATGGGCCAAGATACTATAAGACCATGTCTATGCCCAACACAGAATGCCAACCAAGGTCATCAGTGACTGGGGGCCACAGTTCATATTCAAATTCCTCAAGGAACTATACCACATGCTCAATATCAAGGGAAATGCCTTGATGGCATTCCACCCACAAACAGATGGCCAAATGAAATGTGTCAACCAAGAGGTCGAAAAGTATCTTTGACTCTTTGTCAACCACTGACAGAATGACTGGGCTGAATGGCTGCCCCTAGCCACCTTCCAACACAATAATTGAGTCCACTCCACAACAGGTAAGTCACCATTCTTTGTCAACTATGGATGACACCCTCAAACCATGCCCTCCAACCATCAAGCCAGAACTGCATCCACCATGAATGACTTCATTGCAACCATGAAAAGGATATGGGACAAGACCTGAATCACACTCGAGAAGGTGGCAGAATGGATGAAGACCAGCCATGACCAACACCAACAACCAGCCACCAACTATAACATCAGTGACAAAGTCTGGCTGGAGGTGATGAACCTCCATCTACCCTGTCCCAAAAAGAAACTAGATGACAAATGGGTCAGTCCATTCCCCATACTTGCAAAAATCAGGCAAGCTGCATACAAACTATGCCTACCAGCAATGTGACAAATACACCCAGTGTTCAATGAAGTCCTACTATCCCCATACATTCCCTCTTCATTCCCCAACCAAACGCAACAACCACTGCCATCCCCCGACATCATCAATGATGAAGAGGAATATGAGGTTGAATGGATTGAAGACAAAAAGGAAACAATGAGTCAGGGGATGAAAAAACCAACCGTCATGACTTGTAACCAACTATTTGGTCAAGTGGAAGGGTTATAGCAGCAACAAAAACCAGTGGGTCAGGGACAACACCTTAGAGCATGTGCAAGAAGCAATCAAGGAGTTCAAAAATTGTATAAACGATAGACAGTCAGGACAACTGTCTTAACAAGGGAGTAATGTCATGATTTTAGCCCCTTTTCTGACCTTAACCCCAGCTTCTACATCACTTAGCCACCCAATCTATGCAATACCCCCACTCACCCATTCCTCTCTCCCTCTTTTCACCAATCCCTTTGTTCATTCCCACTTCGAGTCACTAGTGGGTTTGCTCACTCTCACCAGATACTTCTCCATGGACAAACACCTGGACCATACATTGTACAATAGTAGCATACAAACCATGTATTTAAGTACCTATGCTCTCACTGGCCAAAACCCAGCTTTGAGCTAAGTTATACTATACCAACTTATGTCCATTGCTCACCCAGCTAAAAGCCAAGACTAAGGAATTAGCCTCACCTTTATGCTAGCAAGTGACACTGCTGGGATTACTCAAATGCAAAGTAACTGGTTGTTTGTCATTGTTAGAGTCACATGAAGTTTGGGTCTAACATTTTGCAAGTACAGCTTTCCTGGGTGAGGATGTCCTGTCGCACTAATGGGAAACAAAGCTGGATCCCTAGGAGGCTCAGCTGCCAAAGAAGAAGTGTCAGAATTTGAAGAAGACTCCTCATCATCAGAAAGGACAAGAGAGGATATGTCCTCAGCAACCATGGGAGGAAAAGGGACCCTTTTGACAATTTTGACCCATTGAGCCATGGAACAGAGGACTTTGTCTAAAAAGAAGACAACATCAACCCTTATGAAACAGACAAGATATCATAGTGCTTACTGTGGCTGGGAGCCTTGAGAGCAGGAGGAGACACAGGCTTGGCAACAGCCTTTATTGACACCAACAGTTCAGGTGACCCAAAGAAAGCAGAAGCAGGGGCTGTTGCCTCAGATGCTGCCACAGTTGGAGGACTGATTTCTTGAGGACCAGGAATATTGGCTATTGGAGGAGTGGCTATAACAGACAACAATGGAGGGACCATAATGGTCAGAGGTGAAGGTCTTGGCACATAGGCCATAGGCAAATCTTTGTCCACAAGTACAGAAGAAGCTACAGAAAGGAAAGAAGACATCAGTAGGCCACTGGAAAAGCAGAAAGTGCTTACAATTGAACTTGGAATGGTGCAAACAAGCACACTGAGACTCAATGGTCCTTAAAGAAATTAGATGTGCATAGAGGTCTACAGGGACCAGAGGCATGACATTTCCAGCAGGGACACCAGAGATAGAGGTTGAAGACCTCAGAATTATTGGTCATGCATTGATGGTCATTGAAGAAGAAGGGAGCTCAAGAGTCATAGTATTTTCCATGATAGAAGCCAAGTCACTGGAAACAATAGGAGAAGTGACAACCTCAGTAGAAATTGCAGTTGGAAGGGGCATAGCAACAACAACAGGAGTTGAAGGCAAAGGGATCACCATTACAGAAAGACCATACATATTCTGGAACATCAACAAAATCAGTTGAGAAGAAGCCAAGAGCAAGCAAGAAAACACACTGCTCTTGATGTAAGTTCATTATACTCTGTTTTCTGCTCACCCACTAAATCAGCATCTAATTCTTTGAATACCTGAATCAACTTGAATTCAAGGTCCAACCATTTGGACTTTTCAATTCCAGCAGGGCCCCAAGTTTTGTCACAGGATTTCCACTGTCTATAAGAGAAAACAAGCCATCAGTCCAAGGCATGAGAGTTTGCAGCAGAGAGATGGGCAATGTTTGACCTCAACATGGTAGCAGCCATCTCATAGATGTTTAGTGGTGCATTAACATTGGATTGCTGGAGCTTGAAGGGAGATGTTGAAGCTTTTGAAGGAGAAACAGACATAGTGAAGAACAATTGTCAATGGTGGTATTGACAACAATGAAGAGATGAGAGTTAAAGAGAAGAGAAGGAAAGAAGATGCACAAGTCATCTCCAATCCCAACATTCCACTGGACATAGCATGGCCTGTGCACCAGCCAATGGTGACATAGTGAACTTGATGATCCTTGTCAAAGACAACAATCTCAGACAAGAAGAAGAGGCAGCACCATATTTGAATGAGCCAGATCAGCATTAGTATTCCAGAAGAGAAAGCCCATGAGACCATGTGACACCTGCTAAATAAGCCATTTGGTCTCACACTAACTTGGCATCATGTCACTAGAGTGACATAATGAAAGTTTAGGGAGATGATGAGCTTCAGGGCTCTGTATGCTCCAATTTCATAGATTTCTCTCTTTAGCAGACTTTCAGCAAACCAATCATTCCACACACAGCCATATATACTTTATAGGGCTTTTCCAATGCTTTCCTAACACCAATACCTTGGCAATACCCCCAAAACTCCATTTTTGACCTAAATCCATGGATTTAGTGCTGCCATTACCATAATAGGACCTAGAGCATATTGCCAACATCTCTGACATTGCTGCATCAAAGTGCACAGGTACAGCCACATGAGCAGAGCTTCTTGACATTGATCTGACATCATAGAGGCTTAATCACAGCAATTTGACAATTTCTGCAGCAAGAAGACTCTTTTGGTGACTTCAGAATTAAATTGGTTATTGCTGTATAACTACAAGATGTTGATGCACACACTACTTTGACAGTACTCAGTCATTTCTGACCATTGTTCTCAACTCTGAAACCACAAATAAGACATAGTTCTAATGCCAGAACTACAAAAATCAAAGGTGAAGACACAAATAAGACAATGCACAAGACCTGCTGTATGGTCAGAAGGTCAGAAACACATATGCTAATGCATAGCCCTTCAGATATACCACACAGACACCATTTTATTTATAAACTACTATATAAGCCTGGTAATTTCATACTTTACACTAGTTACTCTCTCTATTCCATTCCTCCACCTATACACATCAATTTGTTTACCTCAGTAACTCATCTAGCTTTGACAATACTGATAGCACATGTTTAATAGTGATTTCATTTGCCACAAAGCCAAGCTTGAAGTAGTTAAAGCTTGTTAGACTCAAACTCCACGTGACTTCTAACAATCACAAACAACCGGTTACTTCACGTTCAAGTATTCCCAGTGTGCATTGTAAGGCATAGTAGTAGGGCTAAGTCCTTAGGTCTTAGTGGGAGATATTTGAGCTGGCATGTAAGTTGGTATGATATAACTTAGCTTGAAGCTGGTTTGTACCAGTGAGAGTGCACTACTTAGATACACAGTTCATATACTACTATTGTACATTGTATGGTGATGGTGTTTGTCCAGAGAGAAGTGACTGATGGGAAGTGGGTAGGTAGCATGAGCGATAAAAAGGGGTAAGTACAAAGAGAAGTCCTAACCAGGTGAGTGGGCAAAGAGGGTGGGTGGAGTTAAGCACCAATGTGTTGATAGTGATGGGGCAACTAGGGTTAGGGTCTGAAAAGGGGCTAAAATCATAACATTACCCTCTTACTAAGACAGTCATCCCAACTGTCACAAACCCTACTTCCTGGTTATGATTTTAGGAAGTCAGCAATTGCTTCTTGGACATGTTTGAGTAGGTCACTTCATACCCATTGGTTTTCTTCATCCCCATATCCCTTCCACTTAACAAGGTAGTTGGTGATGGTCTGTGATGGCTGATTCTTCTTCCCTCAGATGTGTTGGGTTTGGCTTTCAATGATGTGTTCAACTTTATATTCTTCCTTGTCGTTGATGATGTCTGGTGGTGGCAGCAGGTTTTTTACTTGTGAGGGGAATGCTGGTGCAGTGTATGGGGATAGGAGGGATTCATTGAAGATGGGGTGGATTCACCAGGTTGTTGGGAGCTTCAGTTTGTATGCTGATAGGCTGATCTTGGCAGTAATGGGGAAGGGTCCAACTCGTTTGTCATCCAGCTTTTTCTTGGGTTGTGGTAGGTGGAGGTTGGTTGCATCTAGCCAGACCTTGTCACTGACAGTGTAGTTAATAGCAGGACATTTTCTCATGTCATAGTGAGCCTTCATTTGTTTGGCTGCCTTTTTTGAGTGCAGTTTTCATCTTGGCATGTATCTTAGCCATGGTGTTGGTGAAGTCATTTGCTGCTGGCATGTTCTTTGGATGGTGTGTACTGGCAATGGTTGTGTGGGGGTGAGTTCCATGGTTAATGAAGAATGGGCTTTTGCCTGTGGTGGAGTGGATGTGGTTGTTGTGCTGGAAGGCAGTGAGCAGCCATTCAGGCCAGTCATCTTGTTGATAGTTGATGAAGAGGTGTAGGTACTTTTCGACTTCTTGGTTTGCTCATTCAGTCTGCCCATCCGTTTGTAGGTGGTAGGCAGTCGATGGGTTGCCCTGGATGTTGAGGAGCTTGTAGAGGTCAGTAATGAATTTTGAGACGAACTGGGGAGCCTCAGTCACTGATGATCCTTTGGGGCATTCCATGTTGTGCATAGATGTGGTCTCGTAGTATCTTGGCCCATCCTTGGATGATAGTTCTGTGGTGCAGGTGACTGGTATGATTTCTTTAGAGAATCGGTCAACGATGAGAAGGATGGCATCCTGTCCACTTGATTCGGGTAAGCCAGTGATCATGTTGATGCTAATGTGTGTCCATGGCGCTTCGGGGATCTCATTGGGGTGTAGGGGCATTGGTCTGGCCTGAGTATGTGTCTTCATTTGTTGGCAGACCTCACATCCTTTGATGTACCCTTTGATGTCCTTGCTGAGCTTGGGCCACCAATAATTGCATTGGACCAATTCCTTGGTCTTTGCAATCCCTGGGTGTCTGGCAGTGACATGGTCATGGTAATAGGATATGATTTCACCCCAGAGGGTTGTGTCCTTTGAGATGTAGATCCTTCCATCATACTTGAGCAATCCGTCCTGTCTTGTTATCCCTCATTTGTGTGCCAGTGACTCTGCTACTCCAGTGTCCCAGTTGGCTTCCCATTTCATTGCCTCTTGTATCCTCCCTTCTATCTCCCCTTCCTCTGGCATTATGACCACCTGGAAGAAGTAGGATTCTGGTAGGATGATCGTTTCCTGGTTGTTGTAACCCCCCTGGTTGTGGTTGGCATGTCAGCTCAGGAGGTCTGCCTTTCAGTTGGCTGTCCTGGGCTTGTGGTGCAGCATGAAATGATATTCAGCTAGTTTGGTGACCTATTGAGCTTGTCGTCAGTTTAGCTTCTGGGGTTGTTGGAAGTATTGGAGGTTCTGATGGTCTGACCATACCTCGAACGTTTGTGTGGCACCCATGAGGTAGTGCCTCCATTCTGAAAGGGCATGCATGATGGCAAGTAGTTCCTTGTCATAGATCTCGTAGTTGTGTTCGGTGGTGGAGAGTGCCTTTGAGAGGAATGCGACCAGTCGCCATAGTGTCCCTTGCTGCTGTGAGAGGACGGCTCTGATTGCCCCTTTGCTGGAGTCTGCTTTGATCTGGAACTTCCCCTCATCTGTTGGTATTGCTAGTACAACATCCTTGGCAAGTTGCTTCTTCAGTTCCTCAAATGCCTGTTGTTGTGCTGCCCCCCACATCCATGGCTCCTTCCTGGTGAGTTTCATCATTGGCTGGACTATCTTGCTGTAGTCCTTGATGAAACATCTGTAGAAGTTGGTAAAGCTGAGGAAGGACTGGAGTTCCTTCTTCTTTGTCAGTGTCGGCCACTCTGTCACCCCTTTTGTCTTTACCTCATCCATCCTTATCGATCCCTTGCTGATGATCACCCCCAGGTATTCAGTCTTGAGTGTCTCAAACTTGCACTTCTCTGCCTTTAGGTATAGCTTGTGTTTCTGTAACATGGCTAAGACTTGCCAGATGAGCCGTTGATGTTCACTGTGGTCCCTTGACATGATGAGGATGTCGTTGAGGTAGATGGTGACCTTTCCAGTGGTGATGAGGTCCTTGAAGATGTCATTCATCATCCACTGGAAGGTCGCAGGGGAGTTGGTCAGGCCGAAGAACATGACGGTGGGTTCAAACAGTCCTCGGTTCATACAGAATGTGGCCTTCCACTTGTCTCCTTCCTTGATCCTCATGTTGTTGTATCCCTATCATATGTCGAGCTTGGTGAAGTATTTGGCCCCCTTTAGCTTGTCCATGAGTTCTGAGATGAGGGGAAGTGGGTAGCGGTTCTTGATCGTCATCTTGTTGAGCTTTCGATAGTCCTGGATGGGTCACAGCTTCCCATCCTTCTTCTTGATGAAGAAGAAGGGGGAGGCCATTGGTGACTTACTGGGTCTGATTCTTCCAGTGCTGAGGTTCTCGTCAAGGAAGTGGTTGAGCTCAGTCTGTTCCTTTGGTGAGAGTGGGTAGATCTTGCAGTCGAGGGTGGATTTGGCATTGGGAGTGAGTTTGATGGCATGGTCCCATGGCTTCCGGGGTGGTAGCTCATCGAAGTTGTCCTTCGAGAACAGGTCATGGAAGTCCCGGCACCATTCGGGGACCAGTTCCTTGAATGTCTGTTCTGGCTCACCTTGTGGGCCTCAGTGGCCAAGTCATTCGCCACATGAGCATGCAGGCATATCTCCTCTGTCATATCTACTGCTAAGATGGTGTCTCCTTCTTCCAGCTCCTTCGTCCCAATGGTCTTCGTCGGCATCTGGTAGGGTGAGGATTAGGCGGTTGCAGTGACATCGGCTGAACGTGATGCGCCCGGTCCCCCAGTTGATCAGGGGGTTGTGTCGCTTCAGCCAGTCATGCCTGAGGAATAGGTCCTTGTCCCCTAGGTCGGTCACGGCCAGGTCGATCCTCTCGGCATGGTTGCCGATCTTCATTCGAAGTTCGACATAGGCAGTGATCTCCCCGGCACGGTTTCGGGTCCCATCGGCATTGAAGACTGGGATTGGGTGGGTGGTGGGTCGGGTGACTAACTGATGTTTGTTGACGAAGGTCTTGTTGATCGAGCTCCCAGTGCATCCGCTGTTGACGAGAGCGGTGGCCTGAAGGGTTTGGGGTTGTTCTAGGGTCTCTAGTTGGACTGTCGTTATTAGGTCCTTCCCGCGGGACTGGGTGGCATGAATGTATTGGCGAGGACCCTTTAGCTCCTCCAACCACTCAAGCGCGGCCGATCGGTTCGATCTCCGGAGCTGTTGGATAAGATCGTCGGTTACCTCCTGCTGGCGGGTCTTGTGGATCCACTGAAAGAGGGTGCCCTTGGCTGCCGGGAGCGAGGCATAAAGGCTCTGCCAGGTCCACTCGGCACTCCAAGGTTTGAGCCATTCCGTCGGATCATGTGGGTGCTCAGGGGAGGCCTCTGGCTCAGGTGGGTGGTCGTCGCTTATGAGTCCTATGAAATTACCGGTCCGTCAGTCCCAGGGCTGCATGGTCCATCTGCCATTCTGGTCGACGCGATAAGGGAAATGGGGTGTGGGTATTGGTACTTTCGAAACGGTGGGTGTGGTTGTATGGGGCGTGCAGGCCCCCGTTCGGCCCCCTTCGCTAGTCGGGGTAGCGGTCTTGTTTTTGCTCGCTGGGACATTTGCGACCGGTGGAGAGGGCTCCCAAGCTAACTCTTCTGCCGTGGTGGGGGTCACCTCAGCCATGCCCTCGAAGGTTGATCGGGCGGCTCCTGCCGAGGGCATTGGTACGGTCCCTGTGACGGTCGCGGCACGCTCTCTCGGCTTGGGCTGCGATCGTTCCTTCTGCGATTCTTTGGAGTTCTGAGTCGAATGGGGTATATTTGAATGCGGTGACTACAGGCGGTGCATAAGTACTATTACAGGTAGTCAACGACGTACTAGAACTAATTTCGTCCTTGGCCGATCGAGCGGAATCGCTCGCTCGTCGGCCTAATCTTTTACCTCCTTGATGCCGCTGGTCGAGGGCGTCTTCTCCTCTGCGGTGGAATATTCGTTTTCGAGCCGCTCAATAGCGGCCCGGATCTGCGCTCTCGAGCGCGGTGGTCGGTTGAATGGCTTCTTCGGCTTCGGACATTCTCGTGCGAAGTGTCCTTTCTCGTTACAATTATAGCAAAGGCCGCTGTTGCGAGCCTTAACTCAGTCTACGTCCATTGGCTGGCCTCGTCCGCCGTAGGTCGTCCCCGTCCCAGTCCGCTTGTCGGTGGTTGCAGGTGTCACTGCCGGGGCAGTTCCAGTTGTGGACGGGGTTGGCCTGGCGGGGCGAGCGATCATGTCGTCAACAACCTTCAAGCGTTGTCGGGATTCGTCTCCGTCGATAATGCGCTGCTTCCAGTCGAAGTATCCGTCGGGTATTAGGATTCCCATATCGGTGATCCTATTTCGGACCGATTTGGGTACCCCCATTTTGAGTGCCATCGTCATCTGTCCTCTTTCTTCTACGTCGTGGATCAGCTCGGCTTTCCTTCCGAGATCTTCCAGCTTTAAGAAATATTTGACTGCCATTTCCACCCCGATATTCCATTTAAGCTCCGTCATCGCCTTGTGGTGTTTTTCTATGACGGCGGGATCTCCGAACTGCTTTTTCAGGGCAGTTTTGAAGTCGAGCCAGCGGGGGAATCGGTGGTGTAAGCGGGAGCAGGAGAATAGCTGTTCCTGGATGCTAACCCACCAGTTCTTGGTGCATCCTGCCATATGGGAGACCGCGAAGACGACTTTTCCTCCATCGGAGAAGAAGCCGGCGAAGGTCTGGTAGTAGAGTTCGCAGTCATTAATGAAGCGTCGAAGGTCGTCAGATTCGCCTTTGAATGGATCAGGTTCTTTAACAAGGGTGGGTTTGACATTCAGCCATAGGTCGCCGACGACCATCTCAGGGGCCGGGTTATCGTTGGGCCAGTCAGGTGGTCCTCCAGGGGGTCCCAGGAGGGATGCGAGTTTGTCTCGGGCCGATGGGTGGGGGGAGCCTCCGGGGGTGTCGCCTGGGGCCCAGCCCGGTGCTGCTCGGGTTTTAGTGGCTTTGGCGAGGGCGATGCGTAGATCTTCTCGGGCTTTTTTGACGTTAGCCTGATTGATCTGATCCTGTTCCCATTCCCCGATAGATCCCGACTTCTTCTCTGGGGGTTTTGGATCTACCCGGGCCTGGGCGGGGGTGGTTTGGTCTGTGAGGGGCCCGGCAGCTTCTGGTCCTGCCACGGCAGTGAGGGTGATCTGGAAGGGGATCTCCTCGTTTGTGTTTATGGTCGGCGGCTCGTTCCTTGGCTCGATTGAGTAGGCCTCGGGTGTTAATCTCCTGGTCTCGGATTGTGGATTCATTCGCCGATTGGCTCATGAATCACATACTGTTTTAAATAATGGTATTCGGCTACTGCTAAATCAAGATAGCTTCCCACGTTTCTTCTGCTGTTTGGGGTATGGGTAAGTCTCCTACTCCTTAATTGGCTGCGTTCTGTATATATATTTCTACCTCGTCCCATACTGGGTATGCTCTGGTCTTACTCCAGAGATCGGTAAGATCGACCCGGGATGAGGGGAATCCAGATCCCAGGAAGGATCTGGTTGTGGGAGTCCCCCTGGCATCTGCTGGTGTTGGAGTTGATTCCTCCATCAGGTCATTGGCTCATGGGTAGGAATGAACGGATCCTCGCCCATTACCAGGGTCAGTTGCAGCGGGATGGCTGGGTGCTCGGGGGGATGGCGCTGGTTGAGGCTGTGGGGTACATCGACGATGGAGCGTATGCTTGCTTCGTCGTCATTGTAGTTTGCAGTATGATTGGAAAGGGTAGGGTGGTGGTCTGTGGGTAAGGGGGTGGGGTTGGTAGCCACGAGGGGCTGGGGAGTTCCAGCGGGGCAGTGGCGAAGCGGCGGGACAATCGAGCTGCTGCTGTCCATTTCTCGGCTGGCCAGCGGGGTTGACCCCTGGGCTCACTGACATGTATGTTCCTGATGAGGCCTCAGGGCTCTGTCGTCTCCAATTTATGGATTTATCCCTTTAGGGGACGGATTTGTCAGTAGATTCCACACAAGCCAGATATACTTTATAGGGCTTTTCTCGGATGCTTTCCTCACCAATACCTGCAGCAATACTGCTGAAAACTCGGTTTCTCCTGCTGTGTGGATTTAGGGCGGCTCATTACCAGAATAGGACCTAGAAGGCATTGCTCGACATCTCCGGCATTGCTTCGAAAATGCCTCCACAGTGTCACTGAGGAGGAGCTTCTCAACATTGATCCAGCGGGTATAGGGGCTTCATCACAGCAATTTGAGACTGCTTTCCACAGCACGGGGTACCCTTTGGCTGACTTGGGAATTAATTGGTTATTGCTGTGCTTCCACGAGACGCTCGACGCACTGGGTACTTTGGAGGAACTCAGTCATTTCCGATGAGTATTCTCAACTCTGACACTATGAATAAGGCATAATCTAATGGTGGAACTATGAAAATCAAAGGTGCAGATACAAATAAGACAATGCATAAGACCTGCCTGTATAGTCAGAAGGTCAGAAACACATATGTTAATGCATAGCCTTCTAGATATACCACAAGGACACCATTTATTTATATCTTACTATATAAACATGGTAATTTCATACTGTACACCAGTTACTCTCTCTATTCCATTCCCCCACATATGGTTATTGACTTGGTTACCTCAGTAACTCACCCAGCTTCAACAATACCGATAGTACATGTTTAATAGCAATTTCATGTCGCCACAAAGCTGAGCTTGAATAGTTAAAGCCGAGATGCTTCACCACCATCCAGACTTAAAACCTTGACTCTCATCATTGTTTTACTTCATTACTGGCATTTGCTCAGTGTTAGTAAGTGATAACCAACCGGTACTCACGTCTTTTAGTTTTATAGGAAAGAAGTAGCTTGCAATTTCACAAGATGGGATTAGTTTTAACAGTTTTCATTTTCAGCAAGGGAGTGGGAACCCATTTGGGTATCAAGAGCAGCAATAGTATTGGATAGTTGTAGGGCAGCTCTATTGTGAGCTTGAGGGAAATAGGTCTATACTGTCATAGGAATTGATTTGACAAGAGATAGGACCAGACAAAGGAAACAAAGTATAGTGTGACAGAGATTGACAGTTTATAGGAATTACAGTGAATGGTCACAGATAAAGCCGAGACATAACCAGATAAAGCTGAGGAGACCAGAAATAAAGATGAGACCCGCTATTGTACCGCCATAGCCACAGAAACATCGACACAGACCCATACCGAGACCATTAGGAGCTCATTTAATACTGACGATATCGACAGACATTTTACATATCCCAGGTTTCTTTCCCATCCAGTGATCCCAGTGGATGACACACACCAGACCAGATAACAGAGACCAAAGGCAACTCAGAGAGTCAGATCTGTAGTAACTTCTCATGAGACTAGTCTGGAAGGTTAAGGTTGAGACAACAAGCCAGTATGTAGGATCGTATCCAGTATCAAATATGTATAGTGTTTTGCCAGTGGAATCGACACAAGTATGGAGGTACTCAGAAAGCTCATGCACAAACAAACAATACACCCGAGGAGTGGCTTACGAACAAAACTAGTTGTTCTGTAATACCAACACAAAGCTGAGACACCACTATTTCCATTTTGGTTCTTTGCATGGCGATATTCCAGAAGTATCTGACAACTCTTCACCAGTTTACGTTCAGAGATCACTAAACCATCTGACCACCTCATCAACGTTCTGGAAGATGACCAGCTCACTTGGGATGGTCATCTGGATGGGTACGGGCAGTAGGTTGGCATAGTTGGGAGGGTGGATGGTGTCAGTTGAGCATCGTGTCCCAGAGGGTCCTGCCTCAGGCTGGTCAGGTTGTCCTCTCAGATCTCTCGAGCATATCATTGTGCATCAGTGTCTCCTTCCATGGGTCCAAAGAGCAGCTCTGGCAAGCTCAGCATGGAAGGCATTGGTTCACACAGCAGCATTGCTTCGAGAATCTCTGCTAGTGGTATCAATGGGGGGATCTGGGAGTGGGATGACAGGGGCAAGGCTGGGTTGCATGGGGTAGGTGTATCTGGGTCAAGGGGCAGCAGGGTAGGGTGTTGGTGGCCAGGCAGGAGGTGGGCTGGGTTGAGATGCTCCTTCCAAGTCTTGGCTGATTTCTGAGTGCTGAGGGAGGTCCTGTCCTGCTCCATGGATGTTGGGGCCAAGCCCTGCTCTGCATAGGAATACGACATAGAAACAATTGAGGAAGCAGGTGAGAGGGAGGAGACAGTTGAGGATGAGTCAGTAGTAGAACCAAATGACTATTATCAGGGTGGCAATGCCAATGATGCTGGGGATAGCAAGGAGGGTGAGGCTAGTGTTTTCTGAGGACATACGGTCTTTTCTTTCATGGTGAGCATGTAAAGAAAAGAGGGTAGAGAAGCTTCAAGCTAATTGTTAGACCCAAACTTCACATGACTCTAACAATGACAAACACCAGTTACTTTGCATTCAAGTAGTCCTGATGAAGTCACTTATTAGCATAAAGGCTGGGCTAAGCCTTTCATCGAAGACAGTGGTTCATGATTGAGCTAATGGGTGTAAGTTGGTATAGTATAACTTAGCTCGAAGCTGGTTTGTACCAGCAAGAGTGTACTACTTAAATACACAGCTCATATACTACTGTTGTACATTATGTGGCAACAGTGTTTGTCCAGAGAGAAGCAACCAGTGGGAATGGGTAGGTAACACAAGTGGTAAGTGCAAAGAGAAGTCCTAACCGGGTGAGTGGGTGAAGCAAACAAGTGGAGTTAAGCACCAATTTGATGATAGCGAGGGGGCAGCTAGGGTTAAGGTCAGAAAAAAGGGGCTAAAATTGTAACAGGGATGATGACCTTAAGGGAGGGTAATGTCAGGAATCTACAGACTATCTTATCTAAGCAAGGAGGTTTACACGCTGTTAACAGACCAGAGATGACTTGCAAAGGGCTGGACACCTGTATTTAGGCATGGCTAGTAGTATATAAGGACCTTTAGCTAGGTAGATAGAACCCCAGCTTGGACTAAAGTCAATCAACAGTTGTCTTAACTCGATTGCTTGAGAACAAGTCTCTTTGCTCTATACAACATACCTAACTTTTACCATGGTACCACAAGGTGATTGTCTGAACATGAGACAGCCAGGCCACTGGATATTTGTTGGTTGAGTTAGACCCTGACAGTTGTATGCCATCAACATCTTGATGGTGAGAGCATAATTTTTAAGGTTAGAGGATTAAAATCTTTATGCACATAGAGTCATCATTTGTGAGGAAAACCCTAAACTTTTACCAGAGCACTCCCTGCATGCATGTGGAACAACCCAAAAGGAGAGTTTGCTCCAATGACATAAAGATGTCATGTGTGGAGTGTCAAGCCAATATCATTGCACTTGGCTGAGCTCTGCAAATGCATGCAGAATGTAGACTACAGTACCTACTTATATACTAAAGTACTAATCTACTAGAACTTTCTACAAATTTCCTGCGTCTTCTTTATTCAACATGCTTGGCATGATGCTGGATTGCCATATTCCAACACTCCCCCTCAATACAAGCATCAGGCCATTAACCCATGACCTATTACACACATCCAACATCAAATGATATCACCAAATGATCACCAACGTAAAAATGGATAGCGGCAAAATGGCAGTGTAGAAACAACTGTTATGGTAATTGCACCTGCATAGAGATGACTTCCAGTGGCCTAAAGAGGACTTCGACATATTTGCACCTGCATAGAGATGACTGATGGTGGCCTAAAAAGGACTTCGACTTGCACCAACCTAGAAAGGAATTACAGTGGCCTAGAGAGGACTTTTACACCTGCCTAAAGAGGACTTCCAGTGTTCATGTGCTAACCTAAAGAGGACTGATTACAGTGGCTTTAACTTCTTCAACTTTCATCCCTGATTGCCTGCCTAGAAAGGACTTCCAGCAATCCTAATTTGGCTGCCTTCTCCCAAGGGCTTATGCCACACTTCAGCAATTTCCACAAATGGCAATGGATGGACTGTTAGGACACAATTCCACTCGAAAGTAGACAAAATACTGAATTGGGCATAGACAGTCAGTTCCACAATCCCAAATGGAGGACAAACTCAGCCCTGATAACCAGTGGCCAATAAGACCAGGAATGCATTTGTGTGGAAAAACCCAAAAGGAGAGTTCGCTCCAATGACATAAAGATGTCACATGTGGAGTGTCAAGCCAATATCATTGTGCTTGGCTGAGCTCTGCAAACACATGCAAAATGTAGACTACAGTACCTACTTATATACTAAAGTACTAATCTACTAGAACTTTCTACAAATTTCCTGCATCTTCTTCTTTATTCAACATGCTTGGCATGATGCCGGATTGCCATATTCCAACAATGCAGCAAGAAATGTGGCAGAGGATGAAACCTTTGGATGACATAGTTACAGGATGCCATTCAAATAAGCATCTCATTCTGGACCTGACTACTAGTTATGAGGGAGGGGGATGGTGAGAATAGAACACACTGGAATGTACTATGTATCCTGCATTCTTTTCTGTTGATACAGATTTCACATGTGCATTCAAGGACCTGGTTCATAGATTTAAAATGCCAAGGACTTTGCTTGTATGTATATCATTTTCCATTGAAGTGGTCATATATAAGGAAGTGTCTGGGGTGTGAAAGATGACTGGAGGGCAGGTGGGTGTTCACAAGTACATTGCTAGCAGAGAGTTTGGTCAAGATAACTTTGACATGATATATAAGTAGCAACCCTATTGCATTCATATTATTTGCAGTGTGAAGTCTATTTTTGTAGTAATTTTCAACAAATCATACTGCAGGAAAAAGAAAAAAGTAGGTCAGACAATACAAAGATGGGTTCAGTTATGTGAGTCAAAAACAACCCCCTTGCCACTCACAGAGAGGTCGGTGCAAAAACCGTACCTTCCAGGAATCAGCACTAGAGCGCATTACCGAGTGGTAGCACCAGAGGAGTCAAGACTCAAGACAATGCTAAAAAGAATATTGTACCATCTGAGTGTTGCTCTGACTGTCGTTAAATTGCCTGACTTCAAACATTCCAACTTTCCGACCTGTGTGGATCAAACACACGACATCCAGATGGTGGTAACCATTACAGTCTGACGCTCTTCCAGCTGAGCTAAGGTCGGCTGATCAGAGTGAGCGGGTCGAGGATCCAGGCGGCGGAAGTGGACGTCGGTCTCAAGTTCTATCAATATCGACATCCAGATTGACCCCGACCCCGTCTTTACAATACCCATACCTAAGAATAGTCAGCATAATGCAGGCAGTATAGGACGGCATTGTCGCACCTTAACGGTACCCGATCCACACCCACAAGTCCCGGCAATCCTGACCCACGCATCAAAGCGACCGTCTCCACAAATCTCGTACCCCCCAACGGCTCTCCAGGTTGTAAATCGGTCCTCATGCCCAACAATCCTGTCGCCAACACCGTCATAACCAACGAACAGCCCACACTAACCGCAGCCCTCCACATCACAATTTCCAACCTCGCCCTCGTTTCTGTCCGTGTAAGGTCTGCCGCTACCCACCTGAACCAATCGGAGGCGGACATGAACCGAAACGATTCGCACTCCACATAGTTAGGCGTGAGCGCTTTGGGAAAATCGCAGGCTTGCCAAAAGTTCCAAAAGTAACTCGCGGAGAGTAGCTCCATGTCATCTTCTAGTCCACTCAGGTCCATGAGTGTGGGTTCCCACCCGTCAGGCCTAACTAAAGCTCTTTTCAACGATCTCTCTGCGCCTGTATATCCTCTTGCGTAGGTCGTCTCTCCTGTCGGATCGTCGAACGATGCTGCAGGACTGAAGATAATAAGAAACTGTCAGTCCATAATAACATCACTCTGCTTTTCCCATTCATGCGGAGCATGCTCCTCTTGAGTAGACTCTTCCGATAGCAACCCGGTGCTTGTGACGGAGACGTTCACCTGCATCGCATGCATCGAACAACCAATGACCTGCATGTACCCCGGCACGGGCCGGGGCTTACACTGATCATCGCAATCACTCCCATGCCAATAATGGCACTCCTGCAGACAGCCGGTGACATTGCGCCCGGGTATGATGGTAAAATTACTGTATATACCGGTCGAGTTAAGGGAATCGCGAATCAAAGCTGATGGATCTCCCGTCCCAAGAGCAAAGATAACCTGATGATGGCCAATCGAGACGTTTGTATTGTTGGAAAAGACCCAGTCTTGAAGAATTACTTTAGCTGTGAATACGTGCTAATTTCTCAGCTTCGACAAGCACACTGAAGAAGCACTCGCTCGGTAGCCCGATACTCGTCTGGCCATTCTCGCGCGAATATGACGACTGAGACCACAGACTTGAGAAGTTAAGGCCTGATACGCTGCTGTCCCAATACGGTGGCGCGGACATTGACACGTTCAACCAAACTTGATCATCGTAGGCCGTATTAGTCGCATTGCTGACATATTTGCTAGCATTGGAATGGAGCGCAACCGAGGTGTCATTAATGCCTTGAGGAAGTAGCAATGCTTCCATAAGAACATCCTGGGGTTGGCTGCACTGGACATTGATCCTTGTAGCGTTCACATGCGCTATCATCGCTCAGTCAGTGCGCAGTCGCCAAAGGTATGGAAGCCATACCTAAATCAAATGTGGTATGAAAAACGCTCGGTATGTCATGGAGAAGGCTAGCGGAATCGTGTCAACGCAAAATCATCATTTGTGATCTGGAAATGCGCACCGTCCTTGAAGTCCAGGCGTTTGAGTGTTGTTGATATCCGGGAGAAACATATTCTGTCGAGCAGCCTGCCAGAGTCCGACGTTATCTTCGGCGGCGAAGGCCCAACTAAGCCCCCCGTGGCCGAAGATATCGTCTATTCCAGAATATGATCCCATATGGTTGTTAGCGGCATATTGATCCGTGGTCGTCGATGTATAGCTGTAAACATTTACGCCCAATACACCAGACGATGTGATTTGCAGCACAGTTCCCGCCACGAAATATATGGGTATGACTGAAAGAATTGGGCTTAATCGACTGAGCACGTTTCCTGGTTCGTACGGCCAATTCGTCAGGGAGGGACCTAGACCAGCCCATGCTTGAAGGCGCATGTCGAGGTCTAGCAATGTCTGGGCTGAAAGAAGGCGAGGGAAAAGCAAGGCACGACCAACGAGAGATGGCACAGAGAGAGACTCGCGATGGCGAATAGCGTCATCGATAGCAATGCCTCTGGAGAGCCAGAAAAGCACCAGAATACTGGCAGTAAAATATGCTTGGAAGCCAACGCTAATATAACTTGCAACCTGACTAGCCTAAAGATAACTCGCTACGCATTAGTCACAATACAAAGAAAAGAAAAGACCAAACACGGACCTTTTGGACATTTACAGGAACTCTATGTTCCCACTTACTTATCCCAGCAATCAGAATGATCAAGCAAATGACCAACAAAGCAGAGTGCAAGACGTGAACGATGAAATGTCTTTTGGACATCCGATTCTTCCTCGTGTGTTCCAATAGAGTCCTAGTGGAGAAATGGCTCATATCGCCTTCACGAAGGTCATCTCTCCGTTAAATGAATCATTTCATAGTTGTGCGCCATGTCGACGTCCTGGTGGTAGGAGCATAAGTTTAAGGCTAGAGGATAAGAGTCTCTCTGCATATGAAGCCATCATCTAATTAACATATTCAGGGCAAGGAAAACCTTGAAACTCGTGTCAGAGCTTAAACCAGTGGCACCCTGGCCTCTAGATATCATAACACACATATACACTTGACAACTGTTGTCATCTCAACAAAAGTGAAAGAAATGTGGCAGAGGATGAAGCTTTGGATGACATAGTTACAAAATGCCATTCTGACAAGTACCGCGTACAGTGAGTGCTTGGCTACTAGCAACGTACAACGTACCGTCATCGGTGACAGCCATGCGACTAAACACTGAGAAGCGAAGACCTCTGCAAATTCTTATGGCAGTGGTGCGTCCCTTTGTTTGAGAAAAGCTAGTATCGCGTAGAGGATGTAGTAAGAATCAGTAACGTGATGGTAAGAGTCTGAGTTCGATCACCCCCTGGCCGTTGACCTCTGGACAAGTATGTCAAAGTTACCGTGACAAAGCTACCTAGCCAAGAAGGATAAATCAGTCAGTATGCTTGCAGTAGTTGTTTGTAACTTGTAGCTGTGAAACCCGATGGATCCGAATCTAATACATACGGATTCGGATGCATTCTCAGAATGTCACTGGCAGGCAGTTGAAGTATGAACTATTACATTCTGGATACCGGCATGCGCTACACTGGAATTCGAGCACACCGAGAACGGATTAGCTTGCGGCGATAGAACAGTGAGGACGGTGTATCATGGCCGTGTTGCATTGCTCTTGGTACCGACCTATGAACACCGATGGAATCAGAAGCTCGCGTATACAGCCAGCTAGCGCTCATGCAGACGCTCGGAGCCGCCTTCTTCCACTAGAAGGTCACCAGAATGAAAACAGCAAGCAAACCATGCACATGATTAAAAATGATATCGCTTGGAGAGAAGCCATGCTGTTGCAATAATGTCGGTGATAGGTCGATCCCAGTTGCATACCCCCTTCTTGTCTGTCAATGGTTGTAACGGCAAGGCGTAAACTTCAATGATACCCAGTAAGGTTTATCCTGAATGACCGCTCTTTGTCGACCACACTGACTCCTCAGTTCTACCGTACCGAACAGAGGACCCGGCTTTTGGCTCGAGAACCAAGTCCGGGTATTGTTGAGGCACCGAAAGCGCAGCACCTCGGAACATTTCTGCCCTGGAAACTGTGGAGCGGCGTCAGCAGATAACCCCTGAAGCAGCGCCAGTACCAATAACGTCACACAGGAATATTCATTGAGGCACAAAAAATACATTTAGCAAGCGTATATGTAAATGCTATTTCGACAATTGTGGACACGACAAAAAAGATGATGCGGGAGATGATGGCTTGTCGCACGGCGAGCAAGGGAGTAACAAAAACAAGGTATCAAAGATGCACCAGACCACACTCGTTATCAGTGGGTACCTGTCATCGCAAACAAAGGAAATCTAGTGAGTATGGGGGAATGGCTGCCTCTTCATGATCTTGTGAGACTCCATGCGCTTCTTCATGCTTCGGCGCTCGCGGCAGGCTCCGGTAGAGGAGTTGCTGCTGCTCGAGGTAGTCTCTGCAGGGGCAGTCGATGTCAGTGTCGTAGATGGGGCGTTATTAGTATCATCAGCAGACGAGGTCTGAGCAGGAGCTTCCGAGGAAGAAGCGGAGGACGAGGAAGCGGAGGACGAGGATGAGGATGAAGAACCGCCGGTGTATGAGGATGCAAAGCTCAAGACATCTGGGAAGGGGTCTTTCCACTCGTCGCCAGCGTAGACGTTGAAGCTGGCAAAGTCGCCGGTAGGAGAGTATAGCCTGTCGGTGTCTTAGCATCAATAGTACACAATCAATCGTAGACACTTACGATCCAGCTTGGGTGCCGGCGGGAAGTGTCTGGGAACCACCCTGCTTAACGTTCACCTGTACGCAGGCAATGTACATCTGCGGCCCGGGACGGTTGCCACCAGAACTGAGGGGGTTGTGCACCGCCGTCATCTATCAACAACTCAGCAGTTATTCAGTAATAATGTATTCACTGCCTCACCTCGTTCCTTACAATATATTGCCCGGCCTTGAGTTCAGCGGGGATGGTAGTCTCCCACCAGGAACCCTGTTCCACTGATACAACAGTCAGCGCCATCAGTTACTCAAACGTCAAACAGCTTGACACACCAAGCTTGGCCATAGCCCACAGCCCACTTCCGCTGGTCGGGTAGTACGTTTCTGGCTTGTTGGTCATCGTCGTCCTAAGACCGTCAGAAATGGATTGGCTGTAATCGATCCCCATCTTGTCGAGTAGGGACCAACCGGCGGTTGACGCGTCAAAGTTGTCACAGTCTCCATTGCAAGAGGCAATGTAGTCGGCGATTGGACCCATGCTGTAGCGAACTAGGTGAACTGAAGATAATTTTAAACAACTAGGGACTCACGCATGGACCCAAGGGTAGTTGCTGGAGTCAGTTCCTCCAGTGTCGCCTACACCAGACTTGTCGAGCAGTTCACTAGTGGCACCTGCCCAGTAGATACGGAGAACACTGCCTGCAGTGATATCGACCGAGACGGGAGCACCAGAGGCACCTTCACAAGACATGGCCCTGACGACGCGAAATTAGCTCAAACACGATCATCTTAATGAGGGCTATCATACGAGTTGTCAGACCACTGCGAAGGCACATTAAAGGCCGTTCCCGAGGCCTGATATTGCACACGGACAGGCGTGCCAGCATTCTTGGAGTCGGCGGCATAGTAGATCTAAACAAATGAAAAACCTCAGTCGAACAGGTTGTCTGGTGGTGTGGTCAACACGTACATTGGGTCCCGATGTGTACACCCCGTCAGCCAAGACACCCTTGACCTGGCCGTGGGCGTACACCGCTGGTAGAACAGCAGTGGCAACGATGGCGAAGAGAGAACGTTTGGTGAAGAAAGGCATTGTGGGATGAGCAAGCTGTCGTCAAGAAATACAGGGTTTTATACAAAGGAATGTGCTTGGTCCGCGAGGGACAAAGTAGAAAAAGACGGTGAGCGGACAGTAAAGTGGGTGTAAGGAAGAAAGAGATAATGGAAAAAAAATGGGCGGCGTCTTCTTCTTTCATCTGCTCCCCATTTGGCAATTCACAATTCATCTTGCCAAGCCGGATTGGATTGATTGAGCCTTTTCAGCTGATCATCACACAACAATATTGTCACATCGTTCCACTGTTTCCAGGGTACCCATCGCAACGGATTCAGTTGCTCGCACAGTTCCTGACCAACAAGCGGTGGCGTGTAATCCACGACCAGTCACTCACGGGCGTCGATTCCAGGCTGTCCAGTTTGCGTAACATAAAATGCCTCAACTACGCAGTCGTGTCCATATCATTCCCATGGCTAGTCCTCCTCTCCGTCCTCGGTCGGGCCTTGGCTGCAATCTCAGGCGGCAAGGAGTCCAAAAAAGTCTTGTTATTCATTTCTGTCATTTCCTATGACCGAACAAATTTACAATTAGTCTTTGCTTCGTAGTAGGAGGTTTACACACACCGTGCTCTCCTTCGGCCACTGCACCGGCGCTTCGAGCTCCTCCTTGGACAAACTGCGGCTGTAGAGCAGCATGTATGGTCCAGCGCCGAGCAACATCCCTGTACTATCCCGTAACACTTCCTCCTCCGAGACCTGATAACCATCAATTCGGGGATACCTAAACGGTAAGATATCGCTTCACCTCGGTAACGACAGTGTCCACCGTTTTCCACCAAACCTGCCCGGTATCTTGGACATATAAATAGACATGCTTCCTCCCCGGCAGTCCGTCATGCATCAGAACAGCGCGGAGATCGTACTAGATAGAATCGAGGAAAAATTCCGTTAGCTCCAAGGAAGAAGAAACGACTGTCTTACAGGGTGATTCTTGAGTTCTGGACAGTCAAGCACGCGCTGCGACTCCTCTACCAGCCTCGTGCTTTCCGTATCGATAACTATCAGGCGTGGTCATGAGTCAAATGGGACGACTTGAATTGGTCTATTGGCGAACCTTCAAGTTCCTTCTCAACCGCAGCAATCGAATTTCGCAGTTTGCTTGCCATCGCGTCAATCTGAGCACGTCGTTCATGATCGTCATCTTTCGCCTGCGCCACCTCCTCGTAATAGTACAATGTCGTTCTTAGATCCTTCAGGGTATCTTTGTTCTTCACGTCCAGGAGCCTCATGTTCAGCCACAATTATAGTAAATTGAATGTCAGCCACACATACGTTGAATCGCGTCAGAGCTTGTTTCCTGTCCCACAGCTTACTGACAGCCTCTTGCATATCCCGCACCTCTTGTCGCTTCTGGTGCGCGAACTCTACGCTCTCATTCAAGAACTGATCCATGTATATCCTCTTGGGATACGTTAGTGCAGGAGGGGATACGCATTGCCCGTGGTTTTGAAGCACAAAGGCAACTACGTCCGGTGCCGGTTCTAATATCACCTCGTACTCGAAATTTCGTGGGTCCAGTTCTCGTGTCAGAGTTATTGACAGACGTTGTACAAGGTTCTCATGCACATTGTTCATTCCATATTCCACGTGTACGGGGCGTAAGAATTCGCCATTCGGGAGCTCGTTGTGACGTTTGCCGTCGACGATACGCACCGTCCCGGACTGCAAAGCGCCCAAAGGGACTCCTCTGTAGGTGGATACGCTTCAGAAGACTTGCGTTAAGAAGCTGAAGCTTACTCTGGATCCTCCGCTCTCAGATAGTTCGTTAGGACACCCATGACTTCGCCATAGAATACTTTGATAATAGAATCAGCGGATGCACTGCGCAAAAACAACGGACATACTGAGCGATGAATCAACAATGCTCTCACGAATTGGCGCTGCCCGGAAAGCTTGTAGGACTTCTCGATCTAGAATGATAGATAGCTGCGCAAGATCTTGGTGCACAAACATATCCCGAAGTAACCTTAGAGCATCCCTTTCTGCACCCCCAATTTCAGCTATATAGAGCGAGAGCAGATGTATGTCCTACCAGCAGGATAGTCCTGCAGCACCGGAGAGTCAAGATTGACCTCGGACACTCTTTGTCGTATTTGGGGCACATGATACATGGCTTGTATAATCTGCAGCACCCAGTCGGTCGAACGTTACGCAGATGATAGTAGACTTACCAAAGCAGCATACGCAAGGTTCGATATTTCTGGTCGAATCGCTACCGGTCTACAGAGCTATGAGCATCTACAAAGACTCAATGCATACACATACCTTCCACCTTCCCGTACAGCCAGCTCAATAGACGGATTGTCATCGTCTTCCACGGCGAAGTCCTCCAAGCTTTTCTGAATGGCCTCCTCCATCTGGGCGTCGTTGGATACAGATACCTGATATACTCATCAGTAACTAACACCATCTCCAAAGAATAAACCTGCGAATTCTCACATTCGACGCTACCATTGCCCACGCTGGATCCGGTGCTCGATTGCTCGGGCCGAACTTTGGCAATGGCGTCCCTTCCTCTTCATTCAGAGACATTCGGATGGCACGATTGACTTCTTCACTGTCGTCACCCGTGAGGTCTATGACATTGGTATGGGTAGCTCCCGCTGTGTGGAGAGAGACCACGGTGTCGTCCTCACCGACGTCGCCAGTGAGTAGCGCTTCGGCTGCCTTCTCTACGCTACCATTGTGTTTTCGGAGGACGCGACGTGCAACTTCGGTGCTAAAGTCGCTGCCCATCATAGCAGACAAATTTTGTATCCGGGTTTCTTCTTCATCCATAGTGGCGTCTTAAGGGGATGGAGGTCAACGTCGAGAGGCACTCAATGCTGTATTCTGATCTTTGATCTTATCTCAGGATTTCGCCATTATTATTTTAATTAATTAATTTAAGAACGCATAACTCCGTGACCTCGTCAATTACTCATCAAAGGAGTTGGAGAAGGTATACATGACAAAAATCGATTCGTTAAATACTCGACAAGAGAATAAAGTATTGAAATAGCAAGTCATCCATCATCCCAGCGTGAACCCTTCTATGTAACACAGATTACTAAGCCCATGCTTTCGCGTAAAAGTTCATGAAGTAGCCACCAACTCAACCGCCCTGTCGACAATATCCTCAATAGCCCATCTCTCCGATTTGCGAAGCCCGTGTTTCAAGTCGAGGATATCACCAACCTCATCACATGCTCGTAAGATGCAATCAATGTCCTCTTTTGTATGTGCCGCGCTCACGCAGAACCTAACGCGGCTCGTGACCAAGGGGGTCGCCGGATACGCAACCACCACCACGATAATGGGAGTTTTCCTATCCTTCATTAACCTGTGGAACATGTTCATTTTTCCTGGATTGAACACCAAAAGGGGAACGATCGGTGAGGCTGCATGGCCATAGGTGATGAAGCCAAGCTTGATCAATCCAGAATGCAGATATCGCGAATTAAAGGTGAGACGGAGTAGCCGGTCACGGCCCTCTTCGCCAGAAGATAACGCAGTCGGGAGAACAACCCATGAGGGGAGTGAGCTTGCTGGAGCGGGGCCAGGGTGCTGATATACGTCGTCGGCAGGACCAATGCTTCCGTGTCGAGACGAGGTCGAAGACGGAGGTAAACTGACACCCATAATGCTAGCCATACTGGACAAAATCTGGGTTAGCACTGGAGGGGTCATGGCCTCGGCATAAGCTCCAGAATAACCGCGGATACGAAGGCGGTCAATAAGCGACTTGTTACCGGCTATGTATCCACCCGCGGCACCGAATGACTTGGTGAACGTACCCATCAGTATGTCGATAGAACGAGGGTCGATATTGAAGTAATCCGCCACACCACGGCCATGAGGACCAAGAGCGCCCACTGAGTGTGCCTCGTCAACAAAAAGGTAGAACTATACGGATAAGGCATGAGCGATTAATTGGTTCTCGGGTTAATGTCTATGAAGCAGACCTTGTATTTTCGCTTCAGCTCCATTATAGCAGGAAGGTTGACCAAGGTGCCTTCCATACTAAATAAACCTTCCACAATAAGTAAGATCTTCTTCCATGGCCTGTGCGTCTTGAGCTGTCCTTGGCTGATGACCTCTCTGAGCAACGACTCCAAGCTCCCCATATCGTTGTGCTTGAACGTGCGTACACTCGCACCACTCAAACGCACACCGACACGAATTGAGGCATGGTTGAATTCGTCGGAGATAACTAGGCAACCCTTGTTGACTAGCGCAGGAATAACAGTGGAGTTTGTTGCAAAGCCCATGGAGCTGATTAACGCGTCTTCTGTTCCAATAAACTGAGCAACAAGTGCTTCAGTAAATGTGTGCAACTCGCTCGTTCCTCCCTCCAGACGCGTACCACATGTTGTAACGCCATAACGTTTGATGGTCTCTTCGACAACATCAGCGCAGCCACCCCGAGCTTGTGCAAATCCGAGATAATTGTATGAAGAAATGTTGAGAGCTCGGGTACGCGTGCCGGTCAAAATTTGGGTGTGATTGTAATCGGGGGAATAGCGGTCAAGGAGCTGTATGGTACGACCTGCGACACCAGTAATTGGCTGGGAGAAACACTCGTCCATGCGCAGTTTCAGACGGCGAGTGTAAAAGGAGTCGAAATCTGAATTCAAAGGGGCATATCCCTGCGAGTAAGACGCGTTAGTCAAGGAGCGGAAATTTTCGTCGTGAGATAGGCACGCACATCATGGGGCATCAAATGGCGGTAGGCTGATGAATGGAAACGTTTTCCAAAGAAGTCGCGGAAGTGACCAAGACAGATTAGGATGAGGTAGCTAATGTATGTTGAAAAAAGGATGTAGTACGGAGGGTCCTGCTCGACGTGGCCGGGGACAGTAGTACCGGGGGTATGTTGGGAGACGTAGCGATACTCCTCATTGGCACAGTGCCCAAACTCGGAGTGAACGGTAGTGAAGACCTGTTCAGACGTGGGTGGACGCACTGGAATGACCAGACCGTCACTATTGTCGAGTTTCTCGTCCTCATTCAATACGGTGTCTTCCGACGACTCGGTGACCGACGACGACAAGGACAACGCTGGTGTCGATGTAGGTGAACGCCCATTACTGTTTCGTGCACGAGCGTCTGCTTGAGACAGTGCAGATAGATAGGACGCCGCCGAGGCCATGTGAGACAGCGACTGCGACGAGCGTTTCTTGAACATCGATTGCTGCGGTGAGGACCTCTTTAAGGCCATTGGTGATGGCAAAGGAGAGCCAGTGGGCATGAGGGCGGAAGTGTCGTTGTCGTCGTCGTTCACAGCGAGTGAGATTGGGTGTCTTGTTCAGGTTCTTTCCGAATCCGAATTCAATTTTCGCGCTTAGGCGGACCCGGTTGTCAGCATTCATGACATTTTGATTGCGGGAGACATACGGAGGATGCCGAGGCCTCGCCGCACCTTGCCGATCCTCGGCACAACCTGCCGAACCACCCCAGGCTTTAGTCTGCCTGAGTCTATACATTTCTTGGTCTGGAACTCGCATTTGAAGGGTGTTAGATATATCCCTTGATATTTCTGTTGGAAATTCTTCTCACATGAACGACTCCCCTCTCCTAATTCGCCGAATAAGTTCCTATCGTTCGACTTGGAGAAAATTCAAGTTGCCTCGTTGACCAACGTTTCAGCCTCAAGGAAGGTCGAGTATGTCTCATCCATTTCCTAATGATACGGCGTAACCCCGCTCACGGGAAAAAGCACTACTTACTGGTTTCTTCTGATTCTCTTCCAATTCTTGGCATAGCTTCCCCGAGTTCCTCGGTTAGAAAGACCTGGGTAGCGCTTAAGGGTCCCTGAATTCGCTGCACTCTCATGGCCGTGAGAGCTTACAACATTTACCTTTAGGACGAGGAGAAATACATGGACATACCGGCCAGAATGTCTTGCTGGGGCCATGCGTCTGAATAAGGGTCGGCAACAGCAAAGCTGCCAAGCTTTTACAAAGATCCGTTTCAATCCAGTGTTACAAAATGAGCTAAGTAATACATCTTTCCTTGAGCTTCTTTGGCAAATACCATTAAATAACCAGTGACTTGAAATTGTGTTATCAACAATCGGACCCTAGCGACTGACGGAAAGCCGGCCATGCGAACCCAGATCGAAGTCTTCCCACAATCTCCTATACACGTACATCAAAAGAGGGTTTTAAAATAACAAAGAATAGCATACCATGATGGTTGACTGTCCATTTTTTGTACCTTCGCCATGGACGTATACTCCATTGACATGTTCCGTCAGCTTCGTGCGGAATACTTGGAAAAGGTCAACGTGAGCCGGTGGGAATAGTACGTCATTGAAACAGCCAAAAACAGCACCCATAGCTGCGATGCGGTTATGTGCGGATGGTACGAGAAGTGTGTCCAGGGCAAAGAAGAAGTCTTGACCATCGAGAAGTCCTGCAACGAAGAATTCTCCTACAGCCTCTGCGAGGGTGATGGACAACCGGTTACTGAGAATCATGCCTTCCTAAGAGATTAATTGTTAGCAATGCGATGAGCGAGGTACAAACAGCGACATACTCCAACGAAATACTGTCTAAATGCTGTCATGAGAATCCCAGATATAGATGATCGTAATTTCGCCTCGATGTGCAGTCCATAGCGTGTTTCTGCTTGACGAAGTACTTGCAGGACAATCTTGGTGAACATAGACGCAGTACAAGCAAACGAGAGCAGATGATCCAGCAGTACTCGACCCAGTTCGTCCATTTTATTGTCGCCTTTGTCCAGTAGTTCTGTCGCAGCAAAGGGGATCTGGATTGTGACTTCATCCGTCAAAGTACTAGTGTCGTCCAAAGATGTCGGCCTAGGCATGACTACTGGATAATAAGGGATGGCCACCGAGAGAAGCTCAGACAGCCTTGAATTGCGATCATTGTCTCCTGGAAGTTCATTCGTATGATATTGGAGAGCCCTACAGTGACAAACAGATCAGTTTCTCGTTATTAACGATCACCAAGGAAGTGGTAGTTACCGCATGATATGCTCGACTTTCTCATCAATTTCATCAAGAACGGGACTTGCGTTGTTTTGTGTCCTGTCGTGTGGAAAACGAGAAACCGAAGCCACTGAGGTGTCGATGGCCTGCAATCTTGTGTCGGGAAAGCTGCCACTGTCAGGTAGAGTTTCTTCTGTTATATTGTCCAAGGGGGCGAATGGTCGATGTTGAGGTCCATTGAGCAGGTTTGCCGAATTTCGTTGGTGAGAAGAGTGCACTTGTAAGGAGTGTCCATGTTGCAGATGGGCTCCAGTGTATGTTTTACGTTTTGAGATGGCTGGGTGCGAGACGGTTTCGGTTTGTTGCAAGAGAGAATTGCAGTTGCTGTGGTGCGTGCCACTTACCGTCTGTGTTTGCTGACTCGGACCTGTCATAACAGGAGGCTGATTTTCATCATGTCCCCGATTTCGCTGATACACTCGGTACATTCGTGTCAGATCGGGACCCACACTAACAGGACTACTAGTCGTGGTGCCACCGGTCCTTGTTGCGATGTGTCGTGATGAGATCAAATCCGGACGAGGACCGTTACTACTAGCAGCAGCCAATGGATCTGAGAGGCAGTAAAGAAGACGACAATTTCCGTCCATAGGAGATAAGGAAATATTCATCCAGCCTTCCGAATCTTGCGAGAGCTTCGATTTCGGCCTCGATGTTTGCATTCCACGTTGCATTCTCTGCATGACTGGTGCACCAGATGTTAGTAAAGAATGGAAGAAAGATAGTTCCTACAATATAGACACGATTTAAAGGATAGTCGAAAGACAAGGTAGGTTACAGAGATGAAAGACGTGACTACAAGCGTTTTATTGCCTTTGTTTTGGATGACGCTCGAGTGACTAATGGTAACAGCAATGATTTGCCGGATAAAGACTCTAACAAGGGGCGAATATTGACCATGCCTGTTTTTTAACCATTAACAACAAGTATCTACAGGAAATAGATTAAGCGCAACATACACCCAAGGACAACGACAGTGCACCGATCAGGTAGGCTCAGGCTTTCGGATTTGCCAGTATAGAGGGTAACCTCAGGAAAAGCTTGTTTAATCAGGGAAGGCAGGCACCGTAGCCTTCAAGGAAGGGACAACCCAAGGGGATTGCTTCGAAGCGAAGTCGCAGTGGCTAGAAGTACTTCCATGACGTTTTTCCTCATCAAATATTTGGAAAACATCCAAGAAGAAAGTCTACCCAATTCGTTAAAGAAATAGGGTGTACCCGAAAACCTGTCCGATCCGGGTCAGCAGACGAGAGACCGTAGTCCTGGGATAATCTGAAGGGCCAATCAACTCCAACCAGGGCCAGAACAGCTCTGCGAAACGGAGACCGGGTTGGTTCCTGAAAATGATTAATTTCGGTCCAGGGATTTAGCCCAAAGTTCGTAGAGCATCTATCAGGTATTCACAAAGATGTCGGAGGCATGTACAGCACCACGTTTTGTCAGATTAATTATGTTCTACTAGCTGCCACGATGAATATGATAGTGAACCAAGTGAACAGCACTCACAAAACCGCTAGTTGTGAAAGTAGCTCGCGGAAGAAAGCTACTGGCGAGTTCACCGTGGGCGGTTGAAAAGAGTACTAACTTGGTGCTAACGTCTCTGAAGTTCAAGTTGAAGCGGCGCCGAGGCTCTCGTCACGTCATGTGATAAACTATCACACGCGAATCTGTCACAACTCGACCACCACGGCTACCCAAGTGGCTATTGTTTCGATTATCCGTATTTGATGCGATTTGGATGCGATTCTCTTTGAAATTGAAAGGGGATGCATGGATGAACAACACCGACTTCCACCGATAGGAATGAAGTGATTTGATTTGATTTAATTTTTTGATCCAATTATTGTACTATTCAGTTGGTTAACTGCTCAGCATTGGGCGTCAGATTAGCCATGCCTTGCGGTTATTCAGATATGTCCGACCAGTTAGTTCTACATCGATGCACAATATTAAAGTAACGATGCACGCTGCACCAGTTTTCCATGGATTACATTCAATTGCCTGGTAGTTGAAGCGTTGGTCTGGGTAACAATTCCAGCAAACCATTGCTTCCTCCACTATGAGGTTGCCATTACTTTATCACAGTCAAATAATGCGTTTATTGCAAAGTTTGTCCTCTCATCTTTTATTAAGGCGATTCCTCTGTCATGTGAACGATTGTGTCATGGAGGAAGAGGGAGCCCATGGCCGACAGTGTCTTTACTAGATTAGCTACAGAGCACATGGAAGCAGCGGAATATGTGGAGTAGCTGAAACCAATACGGTAATTTGAACCATGACTCAGAAGGGTTCTGTTTCAATTCTGATTCCATCGGTATGCAAAGGTCGGTGAGGATTCATGATATTAGCCAAGCGAGGACGGGGAGTTTAAATGACCGACAGAACTGACTATTCTGATAGTATTGAACATCACCGATTTAATTACACCTACAAATTTGGGCCAGTTTTCTGAGTGCACCTAGATAGCCCAAACGCGTGTCGCTGTGGAATCATCATTTTGTTATGTTGAGAAATATGACAGTCACGTAGCCGAAGGGTCCTCGCCTAGTCTCTGTGATACTTTGTATCTAGGTGAGTATAAAGCAAGTTCGAGATGCTCTTCGTACCCGCTAAAGACTCTACGGAAGTCCTTGAGAAAAAATTGTCACAGGTCATAGTACTGCTCGCTCCACAAATTAGAGAAGAGAAAGGAGAAAATACTCACTTCATTGACAGAAGAGAAGTGGCAGTGCCAGAATACAATGCCATGAGCAAAATACGACCGGATAGCGGACAGGAGACCGACCCATTTAGGGCAAGCTGGTAATCCGATCTGCACTTATTCACGTTCATGGCTCCCAAGAAAGGTCGTAATCGCGAGCCCTCTCCACCACCAGCACCTGCAGATCAGACGGATATTCCACCACTGGTCGAGCCGACGCCCCCAGTCCAAGTTCTGTATTGCGCAGGTCTCTCACACTTTACCTACAACACTTTGGACTGCTCACCAAATCTGTCATCTAGTATGCTCGTACCCACCAGAATACTGCGAATTCGGAGAACATCTGACGAGGTGTAAAGAATGGCTACATGAAGCGCATCCTGATCTGTACGAGAAATATTACTCCGATGGTTGGCCGGATATCTCAGTTTCAGACTAATGCTGACTGGCTACAGAGGCACTACAGGCGAAGATTGGTACTCTAAGCTTGCAGGCTCAGGAAAAGCTTGAGAAAGATACGGCAAAGAAGGAAGCCAAAGCAGAGGCGAAGGCAGACGC
This sequence comes from Armillaria sp. CMW 4456, assembly GCA_028551335.1. Lineage (NCBI taxonomy): Eukaryota > Fungi > Basidiomycota > Agaricomycetes > Agaricales > Physalacriaceae > Armillaria > Armillaria sp. CMW 4456. Next base: position 42,751 of record JANDKJ010000221.1, read on the forward strand.
TGCTCTGAAGAAGAAAATGGCGTCGCAGGTGCGTAACACTCGTTTTCTTGACAACGAACCAGTTCAATATATTTACCAGATTACCATCAAACGGATCGAGCGGAATAAGCGGAAATATGTTACATCTGTTCATGGTCTTGAAGCTTTTAGTGTTGACCTGAAGAAAGTTGCGAAACAGTTTGCCTCTAAGTTCGCTACAGGATCATCGGTTACTAAAAATCCGCAAGGCCAAGATGAGATCGTCGTACAGGGGGATGTGAGCGATGAGATACTTGAAATGATAGAAGATGGCGTAGGGTTACTAAAAGGTATTCCCGCTGACAATGTCGAGCTTGTTGAGGAGAAGAAGAAGAAATCAGCAGAATGAGACATCAGGGTATGCGGTGTACTTTTCTGATGTGTGCAAAAAACAATAATAACACTTGCTGCAGGACATATATTACTTGAATCCGTGTATTACCATTATCTTCAAGACTAGTGATTTGAGATCTGCTCGTGCTACTTTCCTTCTCCCGGATCCGAACTCGTATCAGTGAGCCCAGAAATGATTAGGCTGGATGAAAAGCAGCGTTAGAATGCCTTGCGTCGTGAGTCCAGGGTATGATCCTTCTTTTAGGCTGATGGTATTTGACAACTGCCTGGGTATTTTACTCGAGGTGCCACAGGACTCATCAAATCCACGTTTTCTTAAACTCAAGCCACCTCTCGTAGTTCCCATACATATCAGCATAAACTCTCCCCCAGTCCTGGCAAATTTGAGTTTCACCAACTCTGTCGGCATCCGATTCGTAGTCATTCTCTAGAAAGTCCCCCTTCTCCACATTGTCTGTCGCCTCACACAGCAACCACTGTCGAAGGTAATTCAAACAATGTTTCACATGTTTTGGCATTCCCTCATGTGCGGGATTTAACAGCGCGATATGAAGAATTCGAATGCAATGCATTTCGTGGTAGTGCACGGGAGTAAAAACGCGGTTCTCTGGACCTAATCGAACGCGACCAAAGTGCATGGCTTTGAGAATGGAGTACCACTCATCAAATGCGACTTGGTCGGTCTTGTTGTATTCGAAATGAACGGATTCGCGAAATGTCAAAGCGACAGGGTCCGTATCGAGGGAGGAACCGATGAGCGGGTAGTAGAGAGGAAAGTCGCCGCCAATGTAGCTGTAATCACCTGAAATTGGTGAGTTATCTGCTATCTCTGGTAACTGAAGGTGTATACCCACCAGGCAACACTTGACCTTCATATGAATACAAGAAGAATCGCCGACTTCGCCATAGAACGATACCAATGTTTATGGCAGTTAATGCCCAAAGGACATACACGCGGAGTGGTCGCTTAGCCATCGTTGGAGGCCGTTAACAGTGGGAGAAGAGTTATATCTGCAGCAGTATCTCATCAGCCGGCATTCTTCAAGGTGGCGTCCTCTTTTCCTCATTCAAGGCTAGACCCTGCTCTCGGAAAAGCAGCCCAATACCATGTTTTCGGCTATTACCGTCCCCGCTTCAACCTTGGGGCATCCAGATGCCGCCGAAGTATAATAATACCAGAAGCGCCAGCAGATCCATGGTAAACGGATATCGATAGCATTATTGACCCTGGGCGGTGATGGAAGCACCATTTCGCAGGGATCTAATATCTACCATGGTCGGGGTTAGGCTATCCGCTTCCGGCCAAGTATTGGACAATACTGTTGGTTATGGAACCTCCCAGAAACAATCAAAACAACATATTGATTCCAAGCATCATCGCACGGTACCCCCGAACGGTATGTAATCCTACACCTGCTTAAGGAAATCGTCTACCACTTCAATATAACGTTCCCTCTCCTCCCACTGAGGCATATGACTGGAATGCGCGAATTTCACCCATTTGACTTTGTCAATCCGCCAGAAGAAGGGCGCACAGACCTCGTCGGTCATATAGTCGTATTCGCCATTGATGATTAGCGTCGGGACACGGATGAGGTGTATCTTATCGATGATATCCCACTCAAATTCGAGAACGTTCTTTCGCCTGGGTATGTCGACCGTCAGAACACTCAGAGACAGAATGGATAACCCCTACATATTGTCCAGAACGATAGCTCCACCATTATTATCTTCCGTCTGCGCGATGGTATGAATGACTTCAGCTGGAACAGGCTTCATTCGACACGCGTAATTTTCGTAAAAGACGCGCCACGCCGCCTTGTACTCCTCAGCTAGTGTTGTCCCTTCCCGTTCATGCCTCTTGATGGTCTCCCCCACCTCCGCCGGAAGCTTTGCCATGAGTTTCCACCTCGCTTCGTTCCGTAATTTCGCACTGGCAAGGCCATTTGCGAGGATAAGCCGTCTGAGTCCGACTGGCTGCCAGCGTATGATGAACTCCGCCCCGAGTTGTGCACCCCATGATTGCCCGAGCAGATCATAGCTCTTATCGGTCAGGGAGAAGTGGGCAATGAGGTTTTCAAGCTCATTAACAAAGAGGTCAATAGACCAGAAAGAGGAGGGTTTGTTTTGGATGTGCGAAGAGCGCCCAGTGCCGATTTGGTCGTAGAAGATTACAGCGGTCGGGGGATCTCTGGTGCTGAGGTCTACAAGGGGAAGCAGGTAGTCGTGGGAACCTCCAGGGCCACCATGAAGGACGATAAGGGGAGGTCGTTGAGAGGACGATATGTCTCCGGCTATCTTGTACCATGTGTGAAATGCTTCACCGTTCACTGTGAATGGAATGATGCCCTCTGCTATAGACATCGCTCGGAAGTGCAACGTTGACGAAGATAATCCCACTGTTTTTATAACCTCTAAGGCTTGATGTAATATGGAGATCCGAAATCCTATTATGGACTACTGAACTTCTCTGCCGCTCATGATCATCATTGACTACATACCATGTGTAAGGGAACTGGGATAACCAAATAACCACCCTTTCTATATACAACCTAAGAATCTTACATAAGAAAGAGAAATCAGCCTTACGGCCTCTGCGTGCTTCCGTCACTGTCGTTCCCAGTCGAAGTGGTATCCGCGAGACGAATCCTATCGACTTCATTATGGCCATGTCCCGGGGCCTTTTCTAGGTCTTGGAAAGTCGGAGCAGACCTCTTCTGGAATTGAAGGCTGGACATGGGTGCCGACAGTGTCCTCGCATCCCAAGCTCGCCGGAGTGCCACACGCAGCATGATGAGCATTGGAGCCAGCACCTTCGAACGCATTTGTGAGCAAGTCAAGACAGTAAGGACACAAACATACTGGAGCTAAGGCCTGCAGTGGTAGGAATATGCTTGCTACATGGCTCCCCAGACCGTACGGTATGACAAAACATATAGAATTGAGGGCATATATAAATGAGCTTTCGATGATCAAGGCAGCTGCGGAGACATAAGGTGCAGCTGCGGCATACTCATGCCCAAAGAGGCGATTCAGTTGTCGACGATACATCAGCAACCGCCCAGCGATAAGAACCGAAATCAGGACATTGAGACCAGCTGTCATGGCGAAATACGGCACGCCAAAGTTCACGCTGAGGTGGCTGAATAGACTTGCCCCTGGTCGCAAGGCTTGGAAGAGAAACAATGATCCCATTGCTTCAGAACATAATGTCAAATCAAGTACAGCGACAAAAGAGAGCAAACTTACCTAGCGTCCCGAGGTAAATTAGGATGGGAAAGGTAATCACATAGAACTTCAGGTGGAAGATGACCATGCAACGAAATAACTAGTCATCGAGATGTCAGGTATAATCTTCTTTCAAAGCTTGCCATACAACGTACGAGATATCCATCTGCCATCCAGCCACACATAACACCGACAACGTTGGCGGTGGCCACAGCAGGCTGAGAGTACTGGGTCATCGAAAAACCGATCGGGCCACCTTCATGCTCACGATGATCGATGAACATGAGTTGTAACCATTTCATGTTTACAGAGATAAACGTCGTGGAGAAGGTGAACGAGACATGTGGAAAAACCCGAAACGGAGAGTTCGCTCCAACGACATAGAGATGTCACGCGCGGAGTGTCAAGCCAATATCATTGCGCTTGGCTGAGCTCTGCAAACGCATGCAGAATGTAGACTACAGTACCTACTTATATACTAAAGTACTAATCTACTAGAACTTTCTACATGTTTCCTATACTTTCTCCCTTAATCAGCATACTCGGCATGATGCCGGATTGCCATATTCCAACACTCCCCCTCAATACGAGCATCAGGCCATTAACCCATGACCTATTACACACATCCAACATCAAATGATATCACCAAATGATCACCAACGTAAAAATGGATAGCGGCAAAATGGTGGCGTAGAAATGACTTTTATGGTAATTGCACCTGCGTAGAGACGACTGATGGTGGCCTAAAAAGGACTTCGAATATTGCACCAACCTAGAAAGGAATTACAGTGGCCTAGAGAGGACTTTTCACCTGCCTAAAGAGGACTTCCGGTGTTCATGCGCTAACCTAAAGAGGACTGATTACAGCGGCTTCAACTTCTTCAACTTCCATCCCTGATTGCATGCCTAGAAAGGACTTCCAGCAATCCTAATTTGGCTGCCTTCTCCCAAGGGCTTATGCCGCACTTCGGCAATTCCGCAAATGACAACGGATGGACTGTTAGGACACAATTCCGCGCGAAAGTAGACGAAATACTGAATTGGGCATGGACGGTCAGTTCCACAATCCCAAATGGAGGACGAACTCGGCCCTGATAACCGGTGGCCAATAAGACCGGGAATGCGTTTGTGTGGAAAAACCCGAAAGGAGAGTTCGCTCCAACGACATAGAGATGTCACGCGCGGAGTGTCAAGCCAATATCATTGCGCTTGGCTGAGCTCTGCAAACGCATGCAGAATGTAGACTACAGTACCTACTTATATACTAAAGTACTAATCTACTAGAACTTTCTACATGTTTCCTATACTTTCTCCCTTAATCAGCATACTCGGCATGATGCCGGATTGCCATATTCCAACAAGACAAAAGCGTATGCTATGAGGAACCAATTTCTTTTCTCACCTCGGCGCTGAGGGAGTGTAAAGAGCGCATGAATGGCTTGTATGAATACTACCACTATAGCACCTAAAAAATAGGTAATAGGACATCAATGATCGATATTTCTCAGTCAAGGGATGGAAGAACAATACCGAAGAGGATTTGGGAAAGGCAGTCACCGATTAGGTTGGTCCGCTCCATGATCAATGTGTCTTCAGGCAGATCGGGCCTGTCCGACATTGCAGGCACTGACGATGACATGGTTAAGACGGTATTCCCAAGACAAAAGACGCTCGTGGAACAAAGACAAAGCGAGCCGGACGCCGTATGCTTCTGTACGTGAGGTCACGGAATTTAGACATTCCATTTCGAACAAATAAATGCGCAGGGCTGATGCTCTGACTTTCAAATTACTCTACGACGCATGATTGACATGGAAAAGCTCATCAAACCATTTTCACCACGGAAAGAGCTGCCTACTCTGCCAAGCCAGGTTCCATCTAATGTGATGGGCAAGATGCGTGAACCCTGCAGGCTCTATGCGGAAGTGAGACTGGAGTTCATCTTTGCCCAATCATTGTATGACCGCTGATTGCGTTCTGCTTCGTCATAAAGCAATGCCCAGTCCCTGCACACAGCATCATAATCACGAAAAGCATGCCCCTCCAGGTCACGAGCGGGCTCTAGCCATAGATGAGGTCGACAGAGAAAGGTAAGCCGAAGGTACTGCAAGCAATGCCTAATCAAGGGGGGAGGTGGCGTTTGGACAGGTGTGGTGATGAATTGTTGCCTAATGATGTCGAGACACTTGAGGCTATGGAAGAGAGAAACGGTGTGAATACGCGGTACACCATCTTCATCAGCAATGTGAACAGTGTGTCCATGACTGGGTAGTAGCTGGGCCCATTCTTGAGCACCTTCTGCGGTATCGATGTCATAATATCCAGAATCCACAATACGCATGGCTACAGATTCGAATTCAACCGAAAATGAAAATGTGTCTGCGGAGAAATATCGAGGAGGTGATTTGAGTTAACTCCGTTGACTTGAGAACAAGGAAACGCTTACTCAGTTCCATTGGCGTCCGAAAGCGATCTTCTGAAAGAAATTTTTCCAGGCCGCCTTTCGAAGACATCCATAGAATAAACATCGAAATCAAGAAAGCTATTAGTGCCAAGGCACTCTGTTTGATATTTGCGTTCATATTTGTTAGGTGCAGATGATGATGTTCTGTGAGAACCGAAAGTCGTCAACAGATTGAAAATTTTAGTAAAGATGATACCTGACTTTGGAAACGACTTGGTTACCATACAACTGTAACGGCTTGAGTTGGACTAAGAGTGAAGCATAGACTTGGAGGCTACGCCTACCCTCTTCAGGTATGGCAGTAAAACAATGGAAAAACGCGCTACTCGTTTCGACAACGAATGAGCTATAAAATTGAATACACTTAGCAACACCCTTTTCGAAGAGAAGTTCCGTCAGACGATGACGTACTCCCGGAGCGCTGGGTGATCTGACCGCAGTCATGATATTGATCTGTATGTACTTTTTCCAATGGCCCACCTCAAGCGGAACATAAGAAGCGCTTATTCACCTGGAGTAGGGAGTATTAGGCTTTGCGATATTCCGTTTATATCGAGGTTTTGATGCCTCAGGGACGAGATCTTTAGAGGGAAGTTATGGACTTCTCCTTTACTCAAAGTTGTCCTGCATTAACTTGAAGGCCATAGCAGCGTTGTTCACAACGGAAAGAATCTTTTCAGGAGTTTCAGTCTGAAATTTAAATGAAAGAAAAACTAGTAGAAGCGCTCACCGTGCAAATATCACGCTATCTGATATATAACTACCGAGTGCTAGGATCCCCTGAAGCCTATGATCGCATTGTGGCAACAAACCTTCTTTTCCTTTCCCAGATTGTAGGAGATAGCCGCTATTAAGGATTTCAAGAGATATCCGCAGATTCTAATTGTATACAACAGTGAAGGTATTGCTCGTATGGTTTCGGTTTCAATATCCAAAGTGTATTGGGTTTGATACTGAATGGACTTTTGCGAGATGCTTTGGGGAGACCACATTGCCATTCATTCGAAACAGAACAGCACCGGTTACTTGAAATGTAGACGACGGTTGCAGTGCCGCTCCTTGAGGAAAATATGCCTGAATCCGGATATTACTGAAATACGGACATAGGGAGAATTTCCGTGCAGTGCGCACTAGATGGCGCTCGAGGATAAATAGTGCGACTGTTGGGCTTGTCTGGAAGCTCAATCACCATGATCTTGAATCGCACCATTCACATCCTCTTGACCGCTCTCTTGGCTGGCGCCTTGATATCTCATGGTCTTGTAGTCCCCAAAGACGAGCTGGAAAGCGATTGCGCTCGTGATACAGACTTTGCCCAAGGTGATATCTCCACGAATTGATGGAAAACTTCGACTGACCCTAATGGTAGATGGCATTGACAATCTGAGAGATATCCGACGCGGCATTTGCTCTAGCCTTTGAATGGCATTCTTCATATATCATACCGGTAAAAAGTCATGGAAGTTTGCTTAAAATCCAAAGCTCATTGTCGTTTGACATTGCAGGAAAATGCAGGAATCGCGACCAAGGAGAACCTCTTCTGGTTTACGAAGTTAATGAAGTTATAATTGTATCTTTGATTCGTGTACAGAATGGCAAACCTCTTTAAGAATCATCGAGATTAGGTTTTGGCGCATGACAGTTCGTCCTACCGTGACTGGAATCCTAACCGTGTTATTGTCTGCGCCGGAGAGATTTCCGTTCTTATGGACCGCATGTGTGATGTGCATGCGCGGCTGTAGACGTTATCTTCGCTTCGCAAGTACTGGCGTGGAAAAAAACTAATCACGGCGACTATCGGATATAACAATGCACAAGGCGTACACCACGACCTGATAGCATGTGGTGTGGTGTCAGAAACGTCATGAAATGATACCGTATGAGATACCTGTATGCGACCTGATCCGTACATGCGCCTTCAAACTAGCCTCGACTGGCGTGATATTTTCAGCTAGAGGGTTCCATCGACCCCCCACCAGTAGCCCGACAGCACGCCTTCCATTCCGTGCGTCCAAAGGGCCAAGCCTTAGCTAATCGCACCTTGCACAAGGACTTTCACTTCGGTTGCCGACATGTCGTGATTCTAGCGTGCTTTCGGTGTGTGATGGAGCTGGATTCAGATACCATTATCATGCACACAGACAGACATGCCGACATAGGAGTGTGAGTGGGCTAATGTCCGTTTTCTGTTTATCCGAAAGAGCGAGCTAGCCTCAAGTTGAATCACATAACGAGACCGCGTAATTCCTTCTAAAGGGAAAGACTGGAAAACGGTCATGTAACTATCCAAATGACAGGTGTATCAAGCCTAACACTCGGCCAACCGATTAGGATCATCGCTCACCCTCGAGGTGACTGAAAATCGTGAAATAGATATCAGCGAAAAGTTAGTGCCATTAATCGATACACTTACCTTTCGCAGTGAGTTTTCAGTCAGTCATAAGCACTATACACAAGGGGAATGATAAAATGCAATTGAAAATTAAAGACAAACAGTCCCACATTAACATCCGACGGAGTCCAAGATAAAAAAGGCGGGATATAATATCGGTGTCTAGTCACCTACATACGTACTTTCCTAGGTCATATTAAAAGAGAGTCGAACGATTCTTGAGTCCTGGCCCTACTCGTCTATAAAAATTTACACAGCTCCCCGCCCAATGACAGTCACCTGTCAACGAAATATTAGCCACGCAGACCATTGATCGCTAGAGTGAATATACCTTGAATCCGATAGCCCTCAGCTTTTCCGCATCTACCAACATTCGCCCGTCAAACACGAAGGCCGGCTTGTTCATGTGCGCGTACACCTCCTCCCATGCAATAGATCTGAATTCATTCCACTCGGTCGCAATTACTACCGCCTCTGCATCTTTGCATGCCTCGATAGCAGAATGAGATATTGTCACCTGCTTCTTGACTAGAACAGATGGTCAGAGCTCTCGTCAAAAGAAATGACACAAGATAAAGACATACTCGCATCCAACGATGTGCCAGGGTTTACCTCTTGCAAATCACTCCAAATCTGCGACTCCGGAACCTGCGGATCGTAGATGCTGACCTTGGCTTTCTCATTCTGGAAGTTCTTAATGAGTGTGATGGCTGCGGATTCGCGGGTATCGCCAGTATCGGCTTTGAATGCGAAGCCAAGGACCGCAATTTTCTGTCATAGGAGGCAATCAAGTCAACTTTGCTAAATGTCGTAACATGACCCCACCTTTCCGGTGATAGTGTTGAACAAAGTATCCACGACCCTTTTTGAGAACCGTGCCTTCTGATACTCATTCATCTCCACCACCTGGCGCCAGTAGGCCGCGACCTCCGGCAGATGCAAGCTCTCAGAGAGATATACCAAATTAAGGATATCTTTCTGGAAGCAAGATCCACCAAATCCAACAGAGGCCTTGAGGAATTTAGGTCCTACACGTGAATCGTATCCAACGGCGTGAGCGACTTCATCGATGTTGGCACCCGTAGCCTCGCAAATGGCGGAGAGGGCGTTAATGGAAGAGATACGCTGAGCAAGCATAGCGTTGGCAGCGAGCTTGGAAAGTTCAGAAGACCACAGGCCGACATTGAGAATGCGATCCTTCGGCACCCAGTTCGCGTACACCTGTGTAAGCGACTCGCAGGCATCCCTGCCCTCCGGCGTCTGGAGCGAACCGATGAGGACACGGTCGGGATTGAAAAGATCCGTAATTGCAGTGCCCTCTGCCAAGAATTCGGGGTTAGAGAGGATATCGAAGCGGCAATTGGGCTTCGAGTTGGCCTCAAGGATAGTGCGCATAGACTCGGCCGTGCGACACGGAACGGTAGACTTCTCTACGACGATCTTCGAAGATGTAGCGACGGCAGCAATTTGGCGCGTCGCTAGCTCAACGTAGCTGGAATAAAGTTAGGCGGTGAACAAAAAGATCGAGAAAACTGGCGCACTTGAGGTCAGCCGCGAATCCAGCCCCAACACCGCTCTTCTTGGTTGGCGTATTGACACTGACAAAGATGAGGTCGGCCTCCTGGATACCCTTGGTGACGTCCGTCGAGAAAGAGAGGTTGCGGCCTCGGCACTGGCGCACAACGTCGACAAGGCCTGGCTCGTAGATAGGAATGTCGAAGCCAGGACTATTCCACGCATCGATACGCTGCTGGTTGAGGTCAACGATAGTAACCTGTATCTGGGGGCACTTGAGAGCGATGACGGCGCATGTTGGCCCACCTAGGTGAGTGTCAGCGATGCCCAAGGAAAACGGACGAACGTGTCCGTACCAACGTATCCGGCACCGACTGAGCTATAGTAAGCAACGAGTACAGCGAGAACGGATGATATGAGAACGTACTGCAGCAGATTTTCTTGACTTGGACGGGAGCCATGATGAGAGAAGGACGGAAACAAGTTGGATTTTAAGGAAAAGGAGTGAAAAGGAGTACTTGACCAAATATGAGCGCCCATGTTGTTTATCAGATCTAGCTTAGATCGGCCTTATCTCACCGGTCCTTTTTATACGTCATTTCTTGTGCATTCACTCGACATGTTCGCGTGCATCTTTGGTTTTGTAAACTACTGGAATGGGTCTTTTTGTACGCAGATATTTCCTGAAGAATTTCCAGGCAACATTACCCCTAGCCAGCATTATTTTCGGAGACGGAAATGTGTGGTTGGCGGTCGGAATAATACGTGTGCTGATCGCGATCATTGCTGCCTGGACCCCCTAGACTGGTCCAAGACGCCTCTTTTCACAGGCGGCCCCAAAATTTTTCGGAAAAACACAGAAATTCGCTAGGCAAAACAGCTTTAGAATGAGCTGCGGGAAGGTGTCAGTTGTTCGGTCCGTGCTTGTATCCGTCTTGAATTCCGACCTATTAGCTACAGTTCAGTGTGTGTTAAGAAACACACATTACGCCGTTACTTTATCTCCGCGAGCGAACCAGCTGTTATCTCGTCAACCCGGTTTTTGAGCGTCTGTATGCCATCTTGACGCTGCAGAACCTGCTCCCCAAGCCATGTATTCAATCCTGTTAAACATCTTGCCATCTCGCGCTGCTGGTCGACGGCATCGAGCTGTGCTAGTCGGATGGCCTTAAAGGGCGGAACGATAAACGTTTGATTGGATAACGTCGTTTACTTACCCGAAGCTCCTCCATGGCCGTATGGAATTCCGCAGGCAGTTCGACTTGAATTCTCTGCAAGATGTATCAATATCAAGGACATAAAAGTAGATGGGGAACGACGTTGGTTGGTTGCTCGGACATGGTGAATAATAACCGTGTGTGGCCAAGCACAAGAATCCAGTACGTGGGTACTATGACGAAGGTTGCTGATATCCCGTGGTCTGGTAGTGCACCTAAGATGGTGCTAGATGATAATACGTACCGAGACCATGCGATAACGGCAGGCAAGTAACAGTATTCAATTCCTCATGCCTGATCAAGCAGCTGTTGGTTAACTGGAGAATAGCCCAACAGGATTGGGATAGGTTCAAACAAGTTAGAGTAATACTCAACAACCTGTTGCTGCAATAGACAGCTGCAAAGAGCTGTCCTCCCGTGGTCAGTTTGACGATAGAACGTTTTATCCATGACTGATCCGTCGGCTGTTCAACGTTAACTTCGGCAGAGAGAAGAGCCCAACAAAATTAGGATAGTTTCATACCAATGTACAGCGGCGTGATCAACGTGACAGTTTCCCAGTACTGGCCCGGGATAAGGCACCGTGCAACTGCGGCACTGGTGCTGTCAAGAGATTAAGACTCAAACGTTTCAACTCACGTTGAAAGTTTGCTGAGATGTTGAGCATTCACAAAATCAATGACATCTTTGAATGAGTTTGGGTTCAGAGTGAATAAGGAGATAGTACTGTGTATAACGGTGCAAGGGACAAATCAGGCACCTGGGGCTCTGACGTTGCCGTAGTCAAAGGCTCGTACCGTTTTGATCACCGCACGCAGGAACACAAAATTATAGCACAGAACCAAAGAGTCGCGACGCTGTAGTTCATCATCAAGCGCCATTGCCAAGACCGCACAAACATGGCAATGACAGGGGAGTTCACAAGCTTCTGCCATATTGCCACAAGGACAAAGTCGAGGTTCGCGGGATTGTTTGGGAGGTAGGGCACAAACCGAATAATCTGTGCCGTTCAGGTCCTGGTGCTCAAAAAGCGGCATCTTGTCGCCATCGTTCAACCAGATCCCTATATCACCCCAATTCAGGGGATGTTATTCAAAACAGAGCGTCACGGAACGCTGATGCAGACCGTTCAGCGGGACCAGGGCAGATTGAACCTGACGTGAACTGACGTGACCAGGTGGATAGATAGATAGGACGTAGACAGTGTTGATACATGTGTTATGTAGAATGCTGACTGGTTAAGAAATGGCACTACAATCAACAACGGAGGTCAATTAAAAGGGAGGACATACCCAAGACATACCAGAAGGCGGTCCGTCCGTAACGCATAACATCACGCGTAACACTCGGAAAAAGTCGCGTTAGCTCCCACTCAGATCAACGCGTCGACGAAGTTACTCCTCCGTCCCATTCATGGTAAAAAAGAAGATACCGAAAGAGCTGTCAATTTCTGGGCGCCAAACCGCTCGAATACTTGCTCTAATTCCCTTGATAGCGGTGACTTCCTGTTCGTTAGCCACTTTTTGAACCTCCTGGCAGTTTCTTAGATTTTGTGTGTAGTCGTTCTATACAAGCGCTTGGTCCTGGAAGAACCCCAGAAAACACTTGCTGGCTCAAAGACAGAGACAGAGATCAAAAGTGGGAACAAAGAAGAAAAACGCTAAGACACGATACTTGATTGAAGGTGCAGGAATAATGCTCGTGTTTGAATGATAGCTGATTATTGACCGAAGCTTTTGTAACGAAAAGTCTAGCCTGCCTTCAAGATCCCTATTTTAGCTCCTCCGTGGAAGTAATGATGCGCGTGCCGGGTATTCTCGCGGGATTGAAGGAGCGGTCGCAGTCAGCGTAGGCGGCACCGGCACCGAAGCCTGTAGATAGTGCAATGGGCCATGTACGGCCTAAGAGGAATTATATGAGAAAGAGCAATAGCAGGATATGCTGGTATACCGACGTCGGAATAGTATGACAGAGGCAACGACGCCGACACTGAATCCTACACCACTGTATATATGCACTATGAGTATCGACAGTTATCGCAAGCAGAATAACACGTACGCTTTCACTAACAGATCTGCCACTGTTTCCACGGATTTCTATTAGGATGATAATGTGAACAAGGATTGAAAGAGGACGTACAGCAACGGTCATACTGCAGAAAAATGTAAGTAAAGTGAATGTCTGAAAAGGCTAGTTCTACCGACCTTTTGACCGAGAATATCTTCGCTGGATACAGGCTTGTTCGTGGACGACATGGGTGACAAGAAGAGAGACGTGCCAAAACCGGCCAAGTGACGTCCTTGTTACTGACCATCATCATACCACTAACGATCATCTTCCGCAGCTCGCAGTACTCATTAGCTTAAATTTCCAGTACTGCAGAGTTTCTGCTCTTGCTACAAGATGGCTAATCAATCGCCAATGATATCCATTCCTAAGAAGACGACAGAGGAAGTCGACTGGACGACACCTATTCGCTCCCTCATCGCCCATTCCTACGGAGAGAACCCAGATAACTACGCCGCAGAGTGTGCTGCACTACAGAGATGCCGTCAGGACGCTGTACGGGGTGCAGGTAGCGATACGACTGGTGTGTATCTCACCTTCAGCGCCGGTATACAGCTTACTCATTGCGACTAGCTCGCGACCTTTTATACAAGTATTTTGGCCAGCTCGAGCTCCTGGAGCTCCGGTTCTCCGAAATCAAAGTCAATTTTCCGTGGAGAGACGCATTTACGAACAAATTAACGACACAGACATCCATTGCATACGAGAAGGCATCGATACTATTCCAGATAGCTGGGACACACTCAGCTATCGCTGCATCGCAGAGCCGATCCGATCCGGAGGATCTCAAACGTGCCTTCTACTACTTTAAGACATGCGCGGGAATGCTAACGTATATAAACGAGAACTTCCTCCACGCACCATCAACTGATCTGAGCCGAGAGGTCGTCAAGTTTCTTGTCAGCCTCATACTAGCTCAAGCAACGGAGGTGTTCTTCGAAAAGTGCACCGAGGAGAAGAAGGGAATCGTTCTGGTGTCCAAAGTTGGAGCCCAGGCTGCCTCAATGTATAATTCGTTGACGGAGGAAGTCAAGGAATTTATGGGCAAAGGCATCTTTGACCGAAATTGGGTGACTCTCCTTCAGGTATGTTCCATCGTCACGCTCCATTTGATTGGGCCTAGGATATTCTTTGTCACAATTATTCCGGGGTCTAGTCAGAAGGCGATTCGCGTAAGAGCTGATCGAATGTACAGGTAAAAGCGAAGTACTTTACTTCCTTATCCCATTATTACCGTGGACTAGCAGACAAAACCGCCGGAAAGCACGGTGACGCGCTTGTACGTTTCAATCTTGCCGAAAGCCTAGCAAAGGAAGCTTCCCGGACCGCTTCGTCTCTATTCACATCAACAATGTCACCTACCTTACCTGCAGATGCTAGCACTGCGCTACAAGACCGCATGAAAGCCCATCTTGCTATCTGCTCGGACCGCAAGTCCGAGGCACAACGAGAGAACGACCTCATATACAATGCGATGTTACCTGCACCTGAAGCACTTCCTCCCATCGACAAGATTGTCGTGGCTAATCCCATCCCGATTCAAGAAGTTTATGGGACACCCGAGGTGCAGAAGACGATAGGACAAGATTTATTCTTGCGGTTGGTCCCGTTGAGCGTGCATGAAAGTGCCAGTGTGTATTCAGAAGAGAAGGCGAAACTCGTTCGAGGCGAAGTGGAGAAGGCGAAGTTCGGAGTGTGCTGGATGGCTTGGGGATTAAAGATGGTTTGGCCCGGTTCTGGGCAATGGCAGAGGACGAAGTTGGCGGAGGGGATGAGATCCCGATGGATGTGAGAAGGTGGAAAGATGATATCTCCCTAATTGAGGAGAGAGAAAGTGTCGAAATTCTCATGACACAGCTTACACAACTCAAGAGTGGTGTCCGACAGCAGCTGGAGACCATTTCACAGGAGCTGGACGCCGAATCGCGGAATTGTGAGATGATGAGGGTGAAGTATGAGCATCTCTGGACGCAGGAACCATCGGCAGGCGTCGGGAAGGCATACAGACAGGATGTCAAGTCTCATTTCACCACTCTAGATGCTGCTGTGGCTTCGGATCAACAAGTCACGATGATGTGGCAGTCGATTAAAGGCGACATCGAGCTTTTCTTAAGCCCTCAGCTGGAAGATGTGTTCAGGGCTAGTACTGAACACGGAGGAACTGGAACTGGAAACCTTCTGGATCTGGACCTGAACGAAGGGAGCGATGCACAAGAACGAAAGAAGATCAGCAATTTTGTAACAGAAATCGAAGGACGGATGGGACGACTTAATAAGATTGCTAGAGAGAGAAATGAAGTCCTGAAGGACCTCAAGGAAGAGGTATGACGTGTTGGATCGAGAAAGATACAGCTTTTAATCCTTATTTAGGTTCAATCTGACGATGTTTCGCATCTTCTTTTGCTCAATCGACGCAATACGGGTGTAGAACCGACTTTGTTCGCCGCAGAGTTGGAAAAGTTCCGTCCGTACCAGCAGCGCTTAGAGGCGACGCTACAACATCAAAACGTTGCTTTGCAGGAGATCACGACGTATTGGAAAGGTCTGAAGGATCTTGCTGGTCGTGGCCCTGGAGCTCGCAAATGGGAAGAAAGAGAAAAGCGTAAGAAAGGCACCGTTCGGCGTTTCTCTCGAGCTCGAGATGTGTACATGGAAGTACGAGATGGTTTGGCGTGCGTATCACTGAATTTCCCTTGTTCGTCTTCGTGCTGATCTATCTCAACAGTAAAGGATTGCAATTTTATAATGACCTCACTGGGTTAACAAAGACCCTCCATGAAAATACCAAGTCTTTCATTTCCGGTAGAGTTGCTGAGAAAGACAATCTCGTCTCTCAAATCGAGGTCGAAAAGCGGCTTTCCTCTGCATCGGCACCACGCCCACCTTTAGCGGCGAAGCCTGCCTTGCCACCTCCACCTCCGTCCGGGGACCTCAGCTCAGCATTCTCCTCCCTGAATATCCGAGGATCTGCTCCACCTCCCGAACGTTCATGGCAAAATTCTCCGTCTTCCTCTGGACAGCCATATTCGCCTTCATCATACAACTTTGCTGCTTCGCCCCATCCACCACCTCCACCGTCATCTTCGTACACCCCTTCTCCTCCCCCGCCTCTCCCGAACCTATCTAGATACTCCTCTCTACCGCCCCCGCCTCCCTCGCAACCTCAACAACAATCATACTCATCGTCTCCCTCACAACAAAATGATCCCTATGCTAACCTGGATATGTTCGGCATGTCCATGCCCTCAGTACCACCACGCCCCCCTCCTTCGAGTCAGTACCAAACAAATTCGCTGTCTCGGCAGATGTCGATGCCGCCCCCGCCGGCTCCTCAGTACCAGAATCCATCTCAGTGGATGCCCCCTCCCCCACCTGCCCCGACATCGTACCAAACTGGAGGCGCTCAGCAGCAGCAGCAATATCAAGGATTCCCTCCGCCTTCTCAGCCTTACGGGTATCCACCTCCGGGGCAAGGTCCAGCATATGGACGTTAATACTAGTTGGAAAGGTAGATTGCTGTATAATATCGACTATATTTATAACGGTTAATCGTGGACATTAACGGTCGAATTGATCATTTGCAAACGTATTCTGTTCAAATACGCAAAATGATCTCGCCGCTCATCGATGTGACTAACGAAACATCAAAGAAATCGTAACAAGTACCAGTGTTTTGTTTCCACCGTCCTGACTTGCCAGTGCGGTTGCGAACTTAAGTAAAGACAAGTAATAAAAGGAAAGCTGGTTTTCAACGTGGACTCGTGAGGAACTAAGTCATAAGAAACGAGGCCTCAGGTGATAGGGAAGTTTTGAGAAGACGGAGACTTGAATCAGTGCCGACGTCGGTAGAATGCTCCTATGCTGAAGCGTTCGGTTGGACGAAACATCCATTACATGACATACATATACTCGAGTAAAGGTACAGAATTACAGTGATAAATGGTAACTATGCAGAAGCTGTAGGAGCAGGGGTCAGAAGGGCAAACTTGTCTTGGGAAATCTCCGCAAATCCAAAATATCCATAACAAGTTATCATGCCATCTTCACTCAATGACCTCACCCGCGCTTCGCGACCTTTATACGGGCCATCCAACATAACCCCATTCTCTCCATCTACTCCACTAGGCTGCATAGGAACAACATATTTCATCAATATCGGCCGCTGTTCTCCATTATCGAAAGCGATCGTTGCTATTTGATCCATGCTCGCTCCTGCCCGTGTCGCTGTTATTACTCGACCTGTTAGTCCCTCGTACTTCCCATCCAAGTAATTGTAATTGCGTGACCCTTCAATACGTATCTTGATGCGTGGCAGGACATTGCTCAAGGAAGTGTCAAGAAGCCAATCCTCAGATAGACCTACAAAATGTTACTATCGATCTCTTCCACGTATAGGAATGAATGCACCTTCTGGCTCTTCCTCTCGCCATCCTGCTGCAGCAGGAGTCGGGGCAGAGGCGGGCGTTTGTGCCGACATAGCGCCAGTCCCGTAGTTAAACGGCGTCGCAACATCATAAGTTCCAGGTCCGGGTGTCGGTGCAGTATACGCAGGTGAGGTTGCCGCAGCTGGCGTAGGGGCGGCATTCTTTGAAACAAGTTAAATGTTTGTTGATGCTGATTATAGTCAAGGTACTTACCCAACTGTCGCCCCACCCAGTGCTTGCATCCCAAGCATTTCGTCCAGGGGTTGCACCTCCCCAGGTATTTGTATTCCTAGCAGGGGTAGCACCTCCATTGTTGCCAGCATACGGATTTGGAGTCCTTGAACTAACATTCCATGCCGGAGTCTTCCCTCCCTCGGCATACGGGTTTGGAGTCCGTGAAGACACATTCCATGCAGGAGTCTGTGCATTGTTTGCATAAGGGTTAGGCGTCCGCGACGATGCATTCCAAGCTGGTGTACGAGAATCCAAAGCAGGATTGGGAGTACGACCACCTCCACCCCATGCAGGTGTTCGACCACCACCGGTCCAAGAGGGCGTACTTCCACCCGACGCATATGGATTTGCTGTCCGTGATCCCCAAGGTTTGCCTGGTTCGCCCGGCGGACCCATACCTTTGTTTCGGTCGAATGAACGAGAAGGTGCAGATCCCGGAGCACTAGATTATGTCGCATAAGTCTTACCGTGGTGAAAAAATGATGATGCTCACACTTTCTCAATAAGTTTCGTCTTCTCGATCGTCACGACTCTGTTGCTGGTGTTGAGCTCTACACGAGCAATTGGACCGTTGGTATCCTTGATGGTTCCAACGTACCCCTTATGAGGACCACGGGTAATCTGGACGATAGTCCCAATCATACGGTCTCGAGGTCCCCGGCCAATGCTGGAACCCACCATTCCACCTGGGTGGAGAGCAAGAGCAGGGTTCATCTTGGATAAATCTGCTCCCGGCTTCGGGAAGACACTGGATTTTGGCGCGAGAGATACCAATGATCTGGCACGCGTGACGAAGACCCCTCCATTCTCGGATATTTCACGATTATAGAGGAAAGCAAAGAATGATTGATGGATGTGTAGAACTTGTCCTTTACGTCCCTATGCATATTGAGGCCTGATAAATGGAATACCCTGAAGAAAAAACATACCTCGCCATCAACTTCTTTGACATTGTCCTCTACGCGGAGTTCATGACCATCATGATCTGTGGCGATGGCACGTCGAGAATCTCGCCTCATTGTAATCTGACGAGGTTGGACAATTCGAACTTGGCCATTTTGATCCAAAACTCGGAAAGAGTCTCTATCAGTCTTGAATATCACGCCGACAGTTTGAAGGCTGTTGAAAAGTCAGAGATTTGACGTTGAACTCGACAGGACAACATACTCAAGCTGAACAAGATCGTGCAGCTCGTAATCTCCTACAATGTTGGTACCAGAACCGACTTCTGCAGCCTCACGGAGGTCTTTGGAAAATACAGATACCTAAAAGTGCATGAGATAAACAAGAACAGAATCAATTCAAACATACCTCTTGCATTGACATGTCAGACAAAAAGGTGACAATGTTATCTGCAACGGCTACAACCAATCCAGTTTCGTCAGCGTTCTTTCCGGTCATCACCTTGACATGGTCTCCGGGTTTAAATCGTTTCCTGACACTCCTCGCAGGAATATCGACTTTTTGACCTTCGATGTCAACACCAACGGCAGTGATAGTCACAACGTCTCCCGACACTTCTTCAACAGTACCATGCACACCAGCCTGCTCACCCTCAAACACTTCGACGTGATCACCAGGCTGCAGTACAGAGACCGCCGCTTTCCGGGAGGCCTCCGCGATGATAGACAAGTCGACTGGATTTTCGCCCCCCATACCGTCCTGTCTGCGCGAAAACTGAGTAATTTCATCCAAAGTTGGGTTGACGTCATCCAGTGATAGAGCGCTCAGCTTGAAGTCCTTCTCGATGAAACCATCCTTGTAGGTATCACTCTGGAATACGTACACTTGGTTTCGCTTGGCCACTGCTTGTCGTCCGTAAACTTTTACAACTTCCTCGAAGTTGAACAGCTTCTGAGGGGGGCGCATGGTGCCAGCGGCGGTAGACCCTTTCTTCCGCTTTTTACCGAGAGAATCTAGTGAACCATCATCCCGCGGGTTCAAATCTATCCGTGGAATGAACTTCAGGCCGACATCTTCCCCGTTTTCGGTAACGTCAACAACCTGAGCGAGGTCTCCCAGATATTTTCCTCGCCTGATGCGAACCCAACTTCCTGGAGTCACTGTGAGCTCTTTCTTCCTGATTTGCAATAAAGAGGCCATCTCTTCGATGGGGACAAGGTTCACTTTAACGTTTTGAGCGGCACCGTTAAGGCCGGAAACTGCGTCTTTGACTGACTTGGAACTCCGAGCTTCAACGTATATCATCCCAGGCAGAGTGTCACGTTCAAAGGCCGATAAGATTTGCAACGGTCGAGCAGTAAACTCGACGTCAATGAACTTTCGCATGAGAGTGAACACTATGTCACGTTCACGACCAGGCTAGAGATTAGATAAGAGCTATGTTAGTATATACGAAAATTTGGTCATACCTTGACCTTGACTTGCCACAGACTAGCATCGTGTACAGAGGGCATGAGTAGCCGCTGGGGGATTTCATTCATGTCACCACTGTAACGGACTGCATTCCGACCACCATAGCGATGCTTGAGGTCCGTCGCAATCTCTTCGGCGGTTCTATCCTCTCCGTCAAAAGTTTTGCTGTCAAGCCGGGCATGATGTGCCCTGCCTACATCCTCGTCGATGCCGCCGTCCACATGCTCAATGAACCCATCTGGAAAAAAAGTGAGCTTAATTATGACTCAGCCAGAAAGAATACTCACCACCCCCGTAGTCCTCATCTTCTTCTTCTCCTTCGTCCTCATCGCTGACCTCAGCCTCGAGATCAATGAAACGGCTTGCCCCCTGCTTCCTCTTCACGCGGAGTCAAATTTTCTTTGCTGCCAAACATTACAGAAGAAAGGCACACCTTTCTTTTCTTCGGCTTTCTACCTGGGGATTCCTCCTCCTCTTCCTCCTCCTCTTCTTCGTCCTCATCGTCCTCATCTTCATCGTAATGACGACGTTGAGGTTTGTTGTGCTCGGTCTCACTCTGAGCTTCCTCCTCCTCATCATGCAGAGCATCATCGGCGTCGTCTTGCATGAGTTCCTGTTCGTCTAAATCCGACATGATAACAGAAGGTGAAAAGTGAATATACAAGTTTGGGACGGTGACTTTGTGAGCGCCGAACTTCCTCTTTCGGTTGTTGGGACTGGATGGTGTTGGTAAGCACAGTGTTACGGGTTGACGGGCCGTTATATCCGCTGCCCTTTTGCCAACAATGCATTTCCTAGATTTACCCCTGGACATCCTTCCTTTGGTTCTCTCTCACCTTCAGAATTCCGAGCACTTGTCTCTTACGTGTTGTGTCAGTAAGACCTTCTACCAGTTCGCTGCTCCGAGATTATATGAGCGCATTTCTATTTATTCCTGGCATAGACATGGGAAGACCAAGGTGCGAACAATATTTGTGCCATTGATCCACTACTAATATATCAAACCGGTTTATGTGTAGGTCATTCAGCTGTTTGGCACCTTGTCTCAATATCCGCGCCTTGCTCGATATGTCCGTCGACTAGGTAAGTAGATGGCACGATTGACCATATCCACTCTCACTCGTTCGTAGAGATACGTGACTTTCCAAAAGCCCTTCCTCTTGATAGAATCGATGTCTTGGAAGTGGTTATCTCTGGCCTCAGGAATTGTACAAATTTGAAGTCCTGTACTTGGACCCGTGACGGTTCTCTAAGTTCCGAAATATTGGAGGCACTCTGTTCCACGGAACTACGTGAGCTAGAAATTAATGGTCACAACGATGGAAACTATGATGCTAGTATCTTGAAGTCATTCAACAAACTTGGACGAATATCTCTGATTATGCCCAGCTCATCTGTTGTATCCGTACTGCCATCTTGGATGTCCGTTACAGGGAAGAGTCTTCGCAGTCTGACTTTGATCTGCAAGGTATTTCCTTCTATTCCTTGTTCATATAGTATCTTATGTTCTTTAGTCGTCACCTATCATAACGGATACCGTTTTAGAATCAGTATCGGGCGATCTCCAGAGCCTGCAATACTTTTATATCACTGGCTGCCCAAAGGTCTCTCATCACGGTATATGGTCTATGCTTTCTATCAATCCATTCATATATGGTCTTGGCCTCGAAGGATTATCTCCAAAGTTTGTGAGCCGTCGCGCCGAGTACTTTACTCTGTTCTCACTCACAACTTACAGAATATGCACGAACTGGCACGATTGTGCTCGCAGTCATCTGTTCTTCATCGGCTACGATCTATAACTCTTACTATAAACCAACAGACCCCTCTACGGACATGGATGGCAGATGTACAACAGTTCCTCGCCTTTTCGCCTCTCGAGGTCTTCCAGATTTATTCCACTGGTGCATTCTTCGAGTCACCGATGACTGATAGTTTTTGGAGGGAAATAGTAAATGCACACGGATCGCGATTAACGAGATTTTCGGTCCATCGGATGCTTATCGGACTGGACTCTATACAAGACATGTGTCGCAGATGCCCCAACCTAGAGCAGCTCTTTGTGGTTGTTGAACAAGGCACATTGGTAAATACCTTGGTCATCCAGTGTAGATCATTAATGGACAACCTGGCAGGTCGCGCTGCAATCATGTCTATCGACGGCTATGAAACTAAAGGCCCTGCACATCAATTACCCGGTCGAGGCTCATACCGAATCATTGCCTGTTCTCTCGCCTTCTGAAGCTTTGCAAATAGTACAGCACTGCAGCGCATCATTGACACAAATAGGATGCAATGCCAAAGTTTGGCAGGTAATCCACGTCCTCCGTTCTTTGCTTGACGTAGATTTATCGATTTTCCAAGGTAGAGCGAAGAATAGAGACTGATTCTTTTGGATGCCTACATGCACATCGCTATTTATCGGAGTACGAAAGTCCTGACATTCCTGAACCATTCTTAGTCGTACGTACATGAATCTTGTAGAAGATTCAGAGGCTACACATTTGTTGAAATATGTCGCTATACCTGTACTAATGCTACTATCCGATCCGGATGAAGCCAATAAATCTTTTTCCCGTCGCCGGTCCGGAACCCCATGATACCGCTTGACGATGACGTCGATCACCCTTCTACTCTTGTTTCTCACCATCACCAGTTCGAAATCATCTCAATATGCCTTCTGCCCTAATACTTATAGCTGATGGAACAGAAGAGATGGAATTGTATGTGGAATCTTATTATAGTCACGTCGTATCTGTCTAGTAACAAATTTCCAGTACCATCACCTACGATACTTTCATCAGGGCGGGAATCGCATGCGAATCGGCTTTTGTGCCCGAAATCACACATGATAATTTAGCAAGCTCTGCCAGCCCTCCAGCTGCTAAAGGATCTCGTGGCATCCGTATTTTGCCTGATTTGTACTTTGAAAGCAGTGTTTGCGGACCAGTGCGTTTGGATTCCGATTTCTATGTCACACGGCTGGATAATATACTCAATAAGGACAAGTATGATGCACTCATTATTCCTGGGGGTGCCAAAGGGGCAGACACCATATCCCAGTCCAAAGAAGTTCAAGTTCTCGTGCGTAAATACCTAGATGAAAAGAAGTATGTAGGAATGGTCTGTGCAGGTATGATGTCTCGGCTTTGCCATATCAGCCATCTAAAGTTTTGCTCTAGGTAGTCTCGCTGCATTACGGTCAGGCTTGGCCAGACAGCCTTTAACGTCACATCCTGGCGTAAGGGATCAGCTCACTTCAGGTCAGAACACGGTCTAAATTTTTCGAGTTTTGAAGAATTAATCATTACAATACTGCAGACTTCGACTATTCTGAGGAGCCAGTTGTTGTCTCGGGAAATTTAGTTACAAGGTAAGCACGCACGTTAAATTAATTTCTCGATTCGTCAATCATAACATGCCCATTAGCCGTGGTCCAGGTAAGCAAAGACCAAAGCCATTTCCACCCCGATATTAATTGTTATGATAAAGGCACGACATTCCCGTTTGCTTTGACTTTCGTCGAGCTCTTGTGCGGCGCTCACAAACGCAAGGAAGTATCTGCCCCTATGGTTTTCCCCCCGGGTACACCATGGTAAACATTAGCAGAAGAAATTTTGTACGAGTAGTGAAGTGAAACAAATTTAATTGGTACTCGGAGCATTGGCCCAAGTGTCCGTGACGAGCAGGATTTGAATATAGCCTTCCGCGGGAAGGAACGGTGACTCGGATGGAGGTTTCAGCGAGATGACAATACAATCCTACGTATCATTAGAGTATGAACAACCAGAGAACGAAAATATCGTACCTTCACCGATGCACCTGCGGCGGTGAATCCCCCCACTGTAACATCCGATTTACATCTAACTTCACCCTCCCAGTCCAAGTGATCATCTTGGCTAATGCGATCACCGCATGGATGACGACAGCACGTCGAGTACGGCGGTACAGAGCGAATTCTCCCTTCACCGATTTTCGTAGATTGGTATGAACGAATTCCACGGACTGTAACAGAGTATTGTCGACCAATCGAAACGTCAACAAGGTCTTGCACGCCAGAGGAACTTGGGTGAGTAGCAAAAAGCTTTCGGAGCGATGCGAGAGGACCGCTTAGTTGCACGTGGAAAGGGATGATATCAGAAATGGCGAATGTTTGGACAGATGGCACAAATAACTGGAAAGGTAGGTATTAGGTGGTCATGTCAGTTGACGAATGGTAGTTTTTACTGAAAGTGTCACCCACACTACATTGAACCGGACAAACTCTGCTGTTAGCCTTGGTTTTTAAAGTGACAAGAGTTTGCGACCATTCCTCGGGAGACGATTTAATGCCTGAGAAAAGAGGTATGGATAGCGTAGGCCGTTCTGGTCGAGTTCTTGGGAAATATTTGAACATAATACGAAGCCTGCGCAGTATCAATAAGAACGCGGTGCGTGACGAATGGGAACTCTGTGCTCACGCCTCTATTCTGTTCGGTAGTAGACGCCTTGCGTACGCTACAGAAACCACGATGGTATACACCGAAGTGATCAAGAGACCAGGAATTCCAGGCTGGTAGTACTGGAAACTAGGTGGGAGGGAATAACTTTGGCCGCTGTCTTCAAATCCGAGCGGTAGTAGTAAAGAAAAGGACAAAGAAGTGGAACACTCCGCGTTTTGTGCCCGGTCACAGTCCCATAGCGTAACAGTGCGAGAAAGGGTGGAAATCGAACGTCCACCACTGGAGGAACCCATGACATCCAACTTCCCTTCTAGCTTTAGGGACGTTATGAGCGATGTAGATGCGATACAAGCACTCGTACCTTTATTTTTACGTGAACGATGTCTTTGGGTCTCTCGAGCAATATACCACCCTGGATGTTCCCCCCTCGACCATACGTCGGAATAGCAATACCATCCTCTTGCTCTGTCAACACGACAGTAATATTCCCTCGATGTTTCAAAAAAGTGCCGCTATGAATCTGGGATTCCAACCGAGGGGAGTGGTCGATGATAGCTTCTCCGTGTGAGGGAAGACAAGAATAATGAGGTGGGGGAGGAATCACAGCGTCGAAACCTTCGTTCATTTATGACTCCAGAGTGGTATAGACGGGAGTTTTGGTGGCAGACGAGCTAACCTTTTTATGTATGGCTATTTCCTTCACGGACCTTAAAGGCAAGTGTTCTGAGTCATCACTTCTGGATATTCTGTTCGGAAACAAATGATGATCAGTTTCAAGCGCTTATTTTCCTGGTTCAAAAATGGCCGTTAGATCTCTCGGTCCGAAGAATTCGTGTGAAGGGAGAACGTGAGGTAGTGTACCCTCACCTAGCGTCAACGTTACGCTTGAATTGTGCTTGAAATGGGATCATCATCGCGTAGGTTTACGCTACATAACGTGGTCATGCGCGGCCCTGGCACGTTGGCGATCGAATTAGAGCACGACTATTCGTGAGAAATATGGTTGTGACTCGGTCCTCACGCACTCGGACAGGGACACCCGAAGCGCCGTTTAAGTTTGGGAAGGAGAGACGGCGGTCCTTTCGGATATACCATCTTCATCGGAATATGATTCCGTGGAGGGTTTGCCGTTGCGAGTTGGATAACCGACCTGCTCCTAGGCCAAGCATAGTGTGACGCAGTTGCTGTAGGTCGATGAGTCTCTATCGCCTTCAGAATGGCATCACTCAGACGTACTATGATACAGCCTCCGGGACGATCCATTAGACACGTCGTGGATAGACGCCCGCGTAAGAGTACTACTTCGAATCCACGTCGGTGCCTGTAAAGAAACAGACGCCTGTACAGATCTCCTCTGGACAGTTCAGATTTCTTGTGCAGACGTCATTGAATGAAATTCCCTGCAAATACAGTGCTTCCCGGTAAGGAAAAGCGGCAAAGTTAGTACGCAACTTACGCGCGCTGGGCAACAAGCACCGGCAAAATGATTCCTAGCCCTGGGTGCTCGCCATCATGAAACGTCATGACGAACTATGTCGAGAGACGCTGTGAACTTCGAAGTTCGAACACGATAGGCCGGTGCTAAGAACTGCCAGGCGCTGCTTTGGAGGCATTAAGATGTCTTGAAACGATCAGAGGACGTCGCGGAATGCCGGAGCCAAAGCAGCAGGAATTCTGTCTCCATCTGGGATGAGACTATCTTGCATCATTATCGACATTAGTTGGGGCTGACGTGGGAAAACTGAGGCAACTGGGTTTGAACATTTACGAAGGAGATGACGGAAAAGGTAAACGCGACATTTATTTTGATATAAAATATGAATGTAGTGCCAATACTTCTTCCGCAGTGTGGGTGAGTCCTAGTGTCATATCATACTGCGAATTCAAACAAGGTACTCACCAACCCGTTAACACAGTCAACGTCCATTGAGTGAAGCTTTGGCATGCTGAATACGCGAGGCAGTGTCTTGAACTTGCATCGTTCTTTCGCCAGTTTAAGCCTGGTAGTGAGACCACAGCAATGATATGTAGCAGGTAGCAGCGACTCGGAAGAGTAACTTCAACGCGTCGACGTCGGACTTCGGACGTATCCTGCACGTGGTTTTCGGCCGTCCCCTTGACTTCCGGGGATCGATGCATTCTCCTTGTCAATTCCAACGTAGCATCGAATAGCTATCTGCCAGCAGTAAGCACCGAGTGTTCCACGAGCCAGATCTACCAATTTCCGACCATGACAATGCCTCGAGCCTTCTACACGTGGCGGGATCCGGAACACATATAGGCAGGACTCTAGCCATCGTATGCCAAGTTCTTCATTTTTTTCTCCATGTCTTCCTACCCTCCTCAAGATTCGTGTTCTACATAGACCCTCGATCCCTACAATAAATCATTCGTAGGAGCACCAGGACGGGGCGGTTATTATCCCCAGGTTTGAATACTCACAGGACAAATAGTACGCACTAACCTTCGATACTTTCTGCAGCAACCCCCACAATCATACCAGGGCTACGGCCCAGGGCAGTATCAAGGAGGGTACATGCCCCAACAGCAACCCCAGACTATCATTGTGTAAGACGCATTTTTCGGCCCCCGGATCAGGGAACTTATGCTGTAACCTCCAGTCAGCAGCCCCAGAAAAGTGACGATTCGAACTGTTGTATGGCTTGTTTAGCTGGTATGTGCTGCTTTTGTTGTGCTGAATGTAAGTTGTAGCTTCTTTCAAATTGATCTACTGCGAGAACTGATATTAATCTGCGCTTAGCATTATGCGATTGAGCGGTTCGACGGTAGTAGGACTACATGTATCTAATACTCGTCAATTCATATCATCCAATCAGCTCAACGTTTCCCCGGCCACCGTCATCTGCCGTTGGACGAACGAAACCCAAATGCGGCCTCCTTTGTCGTTCAATTGATATAAATTCTGTGTCGAACAGTGCTGCGTTGGAGCTGTATACGCGAAGCCCACTCTGGACACAGTCTAGTTTTGTTAAAGTGGGGTACGAGATCCTTCTTGCCGAGGTAAAGAAGAATCACTGATGTTCTATGAATGTAGCTTTCCATCCATCGAGGAGCCAGGCACAGGTTCACAAGTCCACGCACAGCTGATGCGTAAATCTTGTTCGTCGATCATATTGAACCGTCATATGGACAGCCCTGATATCACGATGACCACCCTTCTATGCCAGAGGGTCACTTCTTATCGTCTTGCGCAGCCGATGGTCGCTAGCATGCCAAAGGGCCCACAATCTGGCGCAATGGCTTGCTCCACCGCTGTCGGCGTTTCGTTCGAAAGGGACTGGTCCTCGTTGGATGGAAACGTTTACGTGATCCCTCCACTTTGTATCTGAGCATACATATCGCGGGTAGTGACAAGAAGATTCTCAAGCATCTAGAATGCATAACGATAATAGCGGTGTCAATACACTTCTGATGATGACCCTTGGTGAATGGGAAGAATCTGTGAAACATCGAAATGCGGTATCGAAACATCATCAAGACTCAGGAGTGTAAGCCAGTTTCGAATGACACTCCTAGTCAGTAATCCTCACCAGTGTAGTGACAGACAGCGTTTGAATTTGGAATAACCGGCCCGTGCATCCAGGCTTTTATTTTAGTTTCCTTTTACTGTTTACCGCAGGTTCCAGTTCCCACTGTGAGCGCTAGATGCCTAGTCTGGATGTATTGAGGTCCGGTGCTCGTCGAAGAAGATCTATACAGAGTGGTTACACCTTCTTTGCGGTCCAGGTCATGTAATAGCACCTTCATTTCGTACTCGACGTGTGTGTCGCGGCAACAACTTGATGTCCAGACCCTGCTAAAGGTAGCGGATATGATAAGATGTGGATAAGATTTGATCTTATCTGATAAATCGGGCGTCTTACTTAAAAGAAGCACCCTTAATGCATCCACGTCTAATGTTGTCTTTCTCCCACCACCAGCCCGTCCCTTCATTTTCTTGAGCAACAATGGACTCTGAACATGTCAGCAACAGTGCTTCTACAGTCCGTTCATTGCACGCCAATTTCGTCGACCAGAATGTCTCAAGCACATCTCTACCTTCTTCACCCCGCTCAAACACCAGTGCCTTGCCATCACCACCGGACAGTCCATCTTTGGACTCTGTTTCCTCATTTCCCTCCGTTTCTTCCTCATTTTTCTTCAGTTCCACAGGTGCAAGTCCTCCGTCTCAGCGGTCAGATCATGGCAGGGACTCGACACAGGGGCTCATCATTCCGTCATTGACGCTGCCAGACCCACTACGTTACCCAACGCCCTACGGCCAGACTCTGGGAGATATTCGCCTCATTACGCTTGGGGCCAGGGGTGTGGGCAAAAGTTTCTTGACAAAACTGTTACTGGAAGATAACGAAGATGTGGTGGATGAGGGCGTCTGGGAAGATGGAGAGTACGGCAAAGTGGTACGCGCGTCGACTGACTGGATAGACCGCCGCGATGCCCACGGTCTGGAAATGTTTGAGCCAACACGGAATGTTGAGATTCACGAGCTACCGGGATACGAGTATACCGACAACGTAAGTCCTCGCACCCTTTACGATGGATCTCCGACCCTTGACACTCATCCACAGGAACTCATAATGCATATCAAGTCGATGATACAAACACCTTTTTGTGCCGTGTCTGATATCTTGGATCCATCATGCGATCCTTCTACTGCATCTACTAACCTCGTGTCGTCTGCTTACACACCGCTCTACACGGCGCTAATCCTCCTGCTATCGACCAGTAAGTCCTTTCCTTTTCATTGGGCCTCGTACTAGCTCACGCCTCTCAGATTCCTCTATTGAGCGTACACTAATCGCAGAGCTGTCTAACTACATTCCCATAATTGTTCTTCCTCATGTCGATCACGACGATGACATATCCCCGTCGATTTCATCATTCAGACCGTCATCCCCAATAGCTCTACGCCAAGGTCTTTTCCGCAGTCCAGCAACACTACTGACACTGAGAAGCGAAGCTGCCGACCGCTTCTTCCGATGGCGCGAAGTATCATATCTCACTGATGGCATCCGTGCGCAGCGCCAACGTCAAGCTTCCACTCGGAATGGAGCGTGGAAAGATAAGGATTGGGAGGCTTCGTTGTCCTACGACGTCGCGAAGAGATTAAAGGATCTTGATGGGGAACACAAAACCAAAGCAGCCTGCTTCGATCAGAACTCGGAACCGGACTTGCCTTGCTTGAGCCTGCCGGGTTTGGATCCCTTGCACTTTACATCACTGTTCGTCTTTTCTATTTCCATGCTGGGTCCTTTGCAAAGACGGGCACGGAGTTTCTTATCAGGGTGGAATGTATGTGTTGCGCTCGTTGGGGGCTTTTGCATCGGATTGGGGATTGGTATTCTGCTTAGATAGGACCTCATGTCCTGCTTCTCGTACATGATCATGTGTTTTTATTTCCTTGAGGTCGGATGTTATATATTGGTTTGTATGTACCACGTAGTTATCTTCGTAATATTTCGTAAATTATTCCAGATTCACGAAAACAGCAACATGTAAGGATAGATCACCAGTACTTAACCTGATTATCTACCCTTCTATTGATTCCGCCCGTCAAGATCTTGATCATATCACTGAGGCTAAGATCGCGACCTTCTTGTGCAAGGGTTGTGTCGACAATATCCTGTATGAATTAGTAACTTCTTAATGCCAAAAGGTGGGCCCGACATACACGGATCTTATGTTTATCCATGAGGTCATCGTCGAGGCTCCGCAAAAATTGGGTGGCTGAAACGGAATGACCTATTTGCACAAACTGTATGCCAATCTGGACTTGGGGCGCGTGTAACTCGTCTAGTCTCTTTGCTGCCCTGACAATGACCCGATCAGGATACAGCTCTGAATTTCGACGCTCAGCTTGAAAGAGATCAGTTTAGCTGAGCGTCACATATGCACATAGGCGCTTACTTGGCATGCCGTCTGTCAGAAGAATATAATTTACTTTCTTTAGTTTCTCTCCACCGCGTTGCAATTCTTCAAACTTGTTGATGTACGTTGTCAACAAACTTTCCAGTTTACGGCCTATGGGTGTTCCGAAGCTTAGGGTGACACCCTGAAACAGCCTATCGACTTCTTCTTTGGTCTAAAAATGTTCAAACTAGCCACAACGGTACAAAGAGCACTTACTGTTAGTCCGTTCCGTACAACGGGATCATTTAGAAAGTGTATGTCGATTCCGTCCTCGTCGTATTTAGCTGCGACGACGACGAGTTCACCGAGAACCTTTCTCGCCTGAAAGTAGCTTCAGAAAACGATGGGGAAAAAGGAGACAGAAAACTGGCAATTTCCCACCGTCTACCGTTCATAGATGTGGAATCATCGACGATGAGAACTGTGTCAAATTGATCCAGATACTGGAATTCGTTCTCCATGCCGCGTAGTGTCGAAAGTAAGGTGAGTGGCTCAACCACACGTGGATGCTTGAAGTCAATGAGAAGGATGAGACAATAGGGCGATAAATATCGTCCGGCCAGGAAAAGTTGGACGACGATAATACAAAGCCTAGCTTTTAGAATCAGAGCGTGAGCCGGACTATGTTCCACCTTATATACTATTATTCGTGGATGGGCTGTGGCCGCACACAACAGAAGTTTCTGGAATGGCTGTTACAATGCCCCGAACTTGAAGCAGGAAGCAAAACGGCGGCCATGCAGATCTATCGACTTGTTGTCTCACAAACGCACGGGTTAATGTATGGGACTTAACAGCACTTGACCGTCCCCCTCATGGTGTTATGTACCGGTAGACAGGACAGCACGGCTAGGTACTACATCGCAGATCCAGGGCGTAAACAACACGTTTGTTCTGGAATGTTAGTCAAGGAGGCACAGCGAGAAAGCAAACAGTTGGAGGACCATTCCTATGGTGGTGGTAAATCACAGTGCCACCGGATAATGTCGGCAGATATATTTAATAATTCAAATGCTTCAGTATTTATCCGGAGGGTTCGCATAGCTATGCAGTCTGTATGCGCTGCTGTAATTTCTGAAGCTGTTATATTCCCCATTTCTTACTCCGTTGCGAGATGATGTGAATTTTGTAACAACTAGACCGCATATCCTATGCCAGGGCTTTTCTTGACCTTTCCTCATTATCAACCCTCCTGTTAATTCCACCTGTCAGAATCTTGATCATATCTTGACCATCGAGGTCGTGGCCGGCTCGTGCAGGGGCAGTGTCTACAATATCCTGCAATGAGGGCTCATGAGCTCGTATCAGAAAATGATCATTAATATCAAACCAACCCGAATGCTATATGCTTGCTTCAGGGTATCGTCCAGTCTCTGGAGGTACCTTGTGGCATTGCCATCGGTACCTATCTGCACGAACTGTATGCCTACTTGGATCTGCGGTGCGTATATTTCGTCTAGTGCCTTGGCGGCCTTGACGATGACCTCCTCCGGGGTGAAGGGTTTTGAGTCGGCTTTGGGAAAAGGTTAACCGAGTAGTACGCGCTATGGATATCAAAACGATTACTTGGGACGCCATCGGTTAGCAGAATGTAGTTTACGGGCTTGGGTTGTTGGTCAGTATGCCTCAGCTTCTTGTACTCTTGAATATATGCTGTTATTAGACCATCCAGCCTGGAGCCAATAGGCGTTAAGCCATTCGGAGTGATGCTTTGAAACAGCTGCATTATTTCTTCTTTCGTCTGGAATGAGATTGACACGGCATCAGCGGACATACTGGGGGTGCGAGAGATACTTACTTTCAGTCCATGCTTCACGGTGGGGCTATTGAGAAACTGAATCTCGATACCATCGCCATCATATTGAGCAGCGACACAGGCAAGTTCAGCGAGTGCCTCTCCAGCCTGATAATGGCATAGATATGAATTACAAATCCGATTGTAAGAGAAAGGACTTGCAATACGCCACCGACCTGCCCCATTCATAGACCCGGAATCGTCAACGATGAGAACCGTGTCAAATCGGGTCAGATACAGAAATTCGTTCTCTTCTGATGGAGATCTTGGACCGTCACACAAACTTTTTTCGGATTGCTGATTCGAGGGAGAGTTGCCCATGGTTATAGAGACGATGGGAGATAACGGCGCCTGAAAAACACGGGAGTCTCTTATTATACATCATTGCGATCAATGATCTGACAGGAGCACAGAAAAGATCATCTATTGTGAGAAACGTCAAGAATTGCTGGAAGAAACACTGCTTTGTGAACAGATGGGACACCACGTCTCAAGCTGACGTTTTGACAAGATATAGCTGTGAAAGCTGTCAGTGAGTAAGCCATGGATCTCTAAATCATCACCTTGAGACTTTGACCGGTTGTAGCCGCGGTCAGCTGGTTTCAGATGCGTCGCCTCGATGCTGAAAGCTGTTGAGGTTATTGATTAGAAAATGATTATAGGGTGACCGGTATCTTTTGAGAAGACCGACACAAGGTGGGGAGGCGTTGAAGAGACCTAGGAAGTGATCACAAGGTGGATTCCTCCAGGCATCGGAGTCTCTCTGTTGAGAAACACCAAAATGGGCGATCAGGGTGTTGGCAGTACAAGGGGAATATAGTAGGAAGAATTCTTCCGGTGGGCGTCAGAACAGGCCCGGGTGGATTACTATCTACTAGTTACTAAGACTCCGGTTTGAACAGTCAGCGCATACGTGTCGCAGCTGCAGGTTGTGTTTAGCTTCATTACTGGATTCAGATGCGGTAAACCATCCGTTATGCATATCCTAATACCCGCTGAACTGTCATCTGAGGTGAGAATTTGAGAACAAATTGAAGCAAGGCTGAAAATTGTGCGTTGATACAATTACGCACCAATCTCTCAAATTGTGCATAAATCTGCGCAAAAATAAGGTCCCAAACTCCGCTGCGTTACTGGGACCATTGGTGAGCGTCTCTGTTGTAATCAAGGGTGCTGCCGTCTCAGTCGAATGTTCTCCATCATTGCAGAGCGCCTGGGACTCGCTCGATACGCCCTGGGACTTCTTTTCCTTTTGAATGTCCGAGCGTTTCCTCTTGCATGGCACGGCAAGTAACATAATTTGCATATGGACATTGCGCTAATAACCAGCACAGTACGTGTCCTTTGGCCTTACTTTGCCTTTCACATCCAGTACTGGCTTCACAGACTTGGTCTCACCTATAAATCAACGACAGCAAAACGGACAGCCACCCAAGCATGGTGGAACTCACGCTCCCCCATTGGAAAGAGTCCGTTTGATTTAGTTCTGAAGTGTACGGATTGGTCAAGTACGTTCGTCGTCGTATTTCTCAGGCTCGGTTGACGCGGTGACCAGGTCCCGATGTTTGTGACTACAATTTGCATTTGAGTAACTCTTGCTATGCAAAGGTACGCTGGATTCTGCTTGCTAGACGTGTTTGATCATGAAGTGAACATGCAGACGCTAGATACCGTTCGTATGAGGTGGGTACTCGCGTTTGTCCCGCAGATGTTTCGTGTCGACGGCGTCCTACCCGTGGGAGGTGCGCCTCTCTCCCTTCACTTTTTGTACCGAATTCGACTCTGTTCAGCGACGTCGTTTCTATTTATGAGGGAGATACCCATGCTCCGTCGTTTTGAAGTCCGTTGTAGTGTTGTGACATGGGGGGAGAAGTGGGTTCGTACATTTGCCTGTTTAGATGAGGTTGTCGTTCTCAGTCAAAGGCAGCTGTATCTAGTCGCAAAGTTCGTCACGACCGATCGTAGAAAAGTAAGAACTAGGACGAAAGATACGACTCCCATTTCCTCTCCGAATACTCCAGATGAAAGCGATGCCGATCTTCAGCGAAAAATACCTGGTGCACTCTCCGAAGAATCTGACGGGGCCTTGGTCCATTGCGTTTCCATTAGTCAAGTCTGCTTCAAGATCGGCCGCATCACTGTGCCTCCAGCCCTCGTCCTAGCTTTGAGCGGATGCTCTGACGGTAATTATACTCGTTCAAATCCTCCACCCGGGTACCTGGCGGCGCAGAAAGCAGTTGCGGAAGGGCAAGCAAAAGATCTATTAATAGGCGGCTGGAAGCGTGTCCCGAAGAGCGAAAGATGGTGGGAAGCGTCATTTGGTGAAGATATTGAGAAGATTAGAGCGGAGCGGTTGTCAGTCATGGAAGACATTCGATTAGGAATGCAGAGGGCGAATGCATTTTGACTTGACCTTAGCGTAGAAAGCAAGGGCGAAGCTAGCACATACCCTACTCCCACGGTATCCTTATTAAATCTATATCATCTGATCTTCTATTGAAGGAGTCTGCACGGTAACATGGGGAAAATATAGGTGGTGATACACACCATTCATAGATTTCTACCATGCTCCATTTGAACTGGTAGTAGTAAACGGGGTAATGTTCTCAGAGTTGCTTACTAGGAAGCGGGGCCGTATACAAAGTTGGGCCCGCGATGCCCTTAGTACTGTGATCCCAGTGCCGTTAATATTCGTCATTGAAGTCTGATGACATGATTCGGAGACTAACAAGTTCCCAAATGAGCTCACTGGCAAGTACAAAATCTGAATTGTTTCCTATCAACCACCACCATCATGACTTTGCTTCCCTTCACGCAGCTGTACATCAACGGCGAGTTCAAGGCATCTGCTCAAAACTCTGTCTTTGACATCCGCAATCCACACACTGGCCAAGTAACAGGCCAGTCCGCTTCGGCGACCAGTCAAGATTGCCGTAATGCTATCGATGCTGCCCACAAGGCCCTTCCTTCGTGGGAGAGCACCGATATTTCGTCGCGTCAAGCCATCTTATTGAAGGCTGCCGATATTCTGCAAAGCTCGTGGATGCAGAAATGCATCGAAACCAACACCGCAGAGACTGGTGCTACCCCCGAGCTTGGTACGCTCAATTGGTTCACGAGCTCGATGATACTTCGGACCGTCGCAGGGATGTCAGATCAATTCAAAGAGGAATCCTTTTCTAGCGTGACTGGTGGGCAAGTCGTTGTGAAGAGACGTGCAATCGGTGTTGTGTGCGTTACTCGGCAATCGCCGTTCTAGGTTTATTTTGTATGTCACTGACTGGGCGCTAGTTTGGGAATCGCTCCTTGGAACGCCCCCCTCTGCCTGGCGGTTCGTGCTGTTGCAGCAGCCATCTTTTGTGGGAATACTGTTGTCCTTAAGGCTTCCGAATACACTCCTCGAAGCCATGCTATCGTGTCGGAGCTGTTCCATGAAGTGAGGTCCACCGCTTACGCTGCCGTTATCTTTCTAAAAGCCATCATGAAAGGCTGGTCTTCCAAGTGGCGTCCTTAACTTTGTTGCTACGTCAAAAGAGACGACGCCTAGCTTGGTTTCGGAAATGATTGGCAACCCCAAAATACGTCTTGTCAATGTAAATTCCCCTTGTACTTTTTGGGCCTTGAAACCGCCGCTGACATTGCCGCACAGTTTACCGGCGGTGCGACAGTGGCTAAGGCTCTGGCGGCCGAGGCGGCGAAATATCTGAAGCCTTGCATTTTTGAGTTGGGAGGAAAGAATCCTAGCATCGTACGTCCCAGTCACATATTGTTCAGTGGACGCGTCAAGCTTCTTGTCCAAGGTATTAAATGATGCAGATGTGGAAGCCGCTGCCAAGAGTATCACTTACGGAGCGATGTACAACGCCGGACAGGTTCGTGATTTTGTCCTTTATTTTGCAAAATGTTTGACTGACGTACGACTTGCTTAGGTTTGCATATCGACAGAACGCGTCATTGTCCAGCGCGACGTATCCAAGGCCCTCATTACGGCTGTTGTAGAACTATCCAAGAAGCTAAGAGCGGGAGACCCTATACAAAACCCGTTACCTGCGTTGTTCAGCCAGGCCTCGGCTGAGAATGTCATTAGACTAATTCAAGGCGCCGTAAATTCTGGCGCAGAGCTTCTCCTAGGAGACCTTAGCAAAGACGGATCTACTATACAACCTCACTTATTGATTAATGTCACCCGTGAGATGGCCATTTGGAAACAAGAAACCTTTGGACCTGGTATTGAGCTGTCCAACGTGCTACGTAACTCATGGGACTGACGTTTGTAGTGACTATTTTCATGGTGTGCGACACCGTCGATGAAGCCATCGAGCTAGCGAACGATACCGATTATTCTTTGGCTGCAGCTGTATGGACGAAAGACGTTACAAAGGGTCAGGAAGTGGCAGATAGGATACATTCCGGTGAGCATGATCACTTCTTGTTTTCTTTGAAAGGACTATTTTACGAGTAAAACGATGCTTAGGCTTCACCAACGTCAATGGAAGCACGATACACGGTGAACCCACCGTTGAACCTTTCGGACTGGGGTGAGAAACAAACTGTTACGCTTTGACTGGCCGTATTGATATCATGAAACTAGTGGTTCCTCTGGGTATGGGAAATTCGACATCGACCACTTTACTCAAAAACGCGTTTGTGTCATTCATGCGCCGGGCATGAAGTATCCAATAATCGAAGCTCTCAGTGACAAGTAGGACAAATGTATATGTATATCAAAAGCCAGGCTGTGGCCGATTTTACAATTGTAGATTATATGTTTTCACCGTGTGGACCCATTTCTGTGACAGATCTGAATCGTGCTGCTTAGGTGTTAGGTATGATAAAAGGTTGAAGTTACACGGTGAATATTCGGGCCAAGCCTTGTAGCAACGTGCGTATCACTCCACGAAACCAAGCACATTTGAGACGATATGTAAAGTTCAAACATGTCAATTACGAGGCATAAGTGATGACACGGAAAAACTGGATACAGCTTACGTACCGTCGTCGCTACAGAAAAATGACAGTAATAGACATAATAATCGAAAGGCAGAATAAACTACTGGCAGGTGAGGGCAGAACGCGGCGATACCTTAGCATCCAAGCTTGTCTTATGACCTGAGAGAGCCAGCTCTGGAACTAGTTTGAAGTATTCAGAACTGTAATGCAAGGAAGTGAGGACATCACAAGGCCTCCGATGAGGGCGGGAAGAAGCCTCTGTGAGCGTGGGAACTTGGCACCGAAATGCCAGGGAGGAAACGGCCCGGGCCTTTATGCACGACGACCATGACAGCCCTTACTCGCCAGCAGCCTTTACCTTGGATATCCGACCAGAATTTGACGAGGTGCGATAGTCGTGCGGGACCGTCACTGTCATGCGCTGTTACCAGCAGCTCTACCAGCACTGGGCAAGGAGTCGCGGTGTTGCCCAGCCTTCGCGATGTGTTGAACAAGTCACGGTACCGGGCAGCGCCTAACATTTATGATGCATGGAGTGCCGGCAGCAAGTAAATGCTTGGCATTGCCGTTCAGACTGTCTTTCATTAATCATGCTTATAATAGCCAATCATCTAGCTTCATGTATATTGGCGCAGTGGAGATTCCTCTCATCTATGGTGAGGAGACCCAGCATGGGAAATCAAGTGCCAGGGTCAAAGGATCTTCCATTACAAGCCGATCACTTCTTCAAAAATTTCCAGAATTCATCTCTTAGTGTGGCGGCTCGATCAGGTTCAATCTTTTCCAATACACTTATAACTGACGGCGACTAGGCATGGGTCATGGGATCCAGGCTACTGATGAAGTTGATCCTCGGTAACGTATGGTCCTTGATGTTTGACGGTCTTTTCAGGCCGAATGTGTTCCGCGACCATATATAAAATGCGCACACGCGTCACTAGTTTTTTCTTCACTAGTCTTTTCACTTTCTACCCGTTCATAACTATGACGATCGTGCAAAAACTACTTGGTGTTGTATTTGCGGCCGTGCTCGCCTCTGCGCAGACGCCTTCGTACCGTGGAGAGTTGCTCATTGAGCCCCTCCTCAACAATGGTAAAGATTGAACGACTTGCCTTCGTCTCTTTCACTGACGTCGATGTTGTAGGAATGTGTTTGAACGCTGTAAGCAACAATGATGGCGCCGTCGTCACTATCGAGGCTTGTACTGGAGCAACTTCCCAAAAGTGGACTTTTACTGGCGGAACCGTTCAGGTCTACGGCAACAAATGTTTGGATGTCACTAACGGAAGTACCGACAACGGTGTCAAGTTGCAGATCTGGACTTGCTCCACCAACGGGAACCCCAACCAACAGTTCTATTATACCGTGAGTCAGGCGATGCTATAGTGTGATACTCTGTGTTGACTTGCACTATTCGTAGTATGATTTCCATCTTGCCTGGACCGGACGCAGCACGTGCGTCGACCTCACTGATGGAAATCAATCAGCTGGGAACCAAGTGCGTGTCTTCTTTCCACGGGAGAACGATTCGGCTGATGAGAAGTTCATAGGTCCAACTTTGGTCTTGTGGAAGCAACCCCAACCAAGTTTGGAACACGGGCTACCACGTTTCTTCTCTTCCTACCACTTCGGAGGATGGTCAGAGCGGAACCAATAACTGTGGAACTGGGAACAGCGACACTTCAAACTGCCAGACCGCCTGGATTAACTCTGCAGAAGACTTCTGTCTATGGGCTCCTGTAAGTTTAAGATCTGATCGAGGATATCTGCCATAATTCACTGGGTTCTCAGCCGTCGGTTGATACTATTGGAAACAGTGAACGAGTGGAGGTGGCTTGGTGCACCAAGTCCGGGCGTGGCACGCGTCTCATCCCTAACGGAACTCTGCAAGGCGTTCACTTCGTGAAGACACCCGATTATGTTCGTGCAAACCTTCCCAAAAAATTGTCTTTTACTCATTTATCACAGGTCCAAGTGACTGGTGTTGGAGACTTTACGAAGATCAATATCCCTGCAGGCGACGCGTAAGTTAAGGTTTTATGTGAGTGTCGAGCTCGGCTGAATGCCTCGTAGGGGCGGTGAGCTAGATCCTCATGGTGCCGACGGGAATGGAAATCCGGGTGAGTAGTTGGTGTGACTTGCTTTACAACATGTTCTAACTGCAGCAAGTGGGTGGTCTGGTTTACGGAGATAGCTTTGGCGCTGGTCTGCAATACCATGAATGGACATCATTCATTTCATCGAACGAGTTCTGCTTCCGTGAGTTGCCCGGCTATTCTCAGAGTTGTTTGGCATTAAACGAACATAGGTGCCTGTGTTCACTCGGAGGCTGCGACATTGTGCCAGCACATCTACGACGTTATGGGTTGCTATTGGGTAGGCCGTGGTCTTATGCATTGAACACCCGCTGATAACAGTACCATCTAGAACATGCCGGCGAACTACGATTCTGGCGTCTTCGAGAATTGTGCTGGAGACAATGAGTGAGTGATCTGCTATGGAGACCCTTTATGTACCTTACGTGTCATGTAGTCTTCCTATGGGAGTTTATGGTACATCGACTTGGTACCAGGGTGTCGAGCCCACTCCGAGCGCCCATCCAGCGGCAAGTTCGTCGAACTGTGCTGCACTTCCGACGGTTTCGGTCAGTTCTCTCTGAACTCTGACATTGGGTGGCAAGGGAAATTTCATTTTGGACACTGACAGAAAAAAATGTAATGTACTTCCCATAATTAATATTGGCTTACTTCGCATGTTCCATGGGTCAGTGAGAACCCTCCCGGTTTCATACACGATAAAACGTTCTCTGCTTACCTCTGTGCCTATGATTGAGACCAAGTAATGAGGTTCAGTGGAGATTATAATCGAGCGAGGAACAAAAAAAATAGCAATAGGTGCCGAGGGTTATATTATGCGTGTGTATAGATAAAAATAATTATAGGTATATAGTGTTGTAACTGCAAAAAGATATCTCTATTTCTTGTCTTATAATGACATGAACTGCATGTCAGTCCAAGCGTCACAGGGGCCTTTTGCCTAGTGCATCCAACGCAGCGTATGTTCGCATATGAAGAGCACTCTGAAGATGGTTGATCAATTCCAGGTATATCCGACGGAGAAGGCCAAACATACCTCCATGCTATATCTACCCTTTCTTCCCGAAGGACCAACCTCCAAGTATTTCCCTGTCAAAGAATGCGATCATTGCATACCACTGTCTTAGAAGAGCACAGGAACTAACCGGAAAGTACGAGGTCGAAATGATGCCGTGCACCATCGATACTGCCCATGCATGCCAGCAATCGGCCAAGTTCGTAATCTGAAGATGGTGAGCGCCAGTAGAAGTGAGAGGTGGTTGCTAAAACTCACGTGCATGATACACCACGTAGTGATCCAATTCGATTTTGGGCCCGTTCTCGAACACAGCTTCGAATGCTGCGATGGACGCAGCTGTTGCTTCTTCCTGGGTTATCACCGCAGGCAGGGTGTCGGTTGAAATGAGTGCATGGGGATCCTAAGTCGAATGTTGAACAATAAGTGCCTAGACTTCTCAGAAGTAATACAGCATACTGGATACGCGACATATCTCATGCAGACACCTTCGAGAAATTTAGCCAGTATCCAGTCATCCCAATACCCTTTAGAAGAATTGTCCTTCCCCTTCAACACCTTCAGGCATTCTTCAATTGCCACCAGCATCCCATTCACAAGAACATCCCGCGGAGCACGAGAGAGAGCCAAAAACATGTATGCCAGCTCCATCGCGGGGAGTACCAACCATCCCTGATCCAAGTATTTGCGTGCCTTCCTCGCCACAAATTTCTCAGCTGGTATACTTTTGCCCGCAACCTTCTGTCTGCAGCCCGAGACTTTCTCAATCCAAGATTGAGCTTCATCCGGTTGCTCCGAACCTTCAATCAAACACGCAGCTATCCCATAAGTGTAAACCGCTTTAGACCACGTCGATTCCCTCTCCAGCACTCTCCAGCACTCCAGACTCGCGGTTATATCCCACAGTGCCAGGTTCGCGACAGCTATCTCCCAGTATGAGAGATGATGTAAATTTCTGTACTGCGTCTGCACCTCCATGGCACGAGTATAATAGCCGATAGCTTCCTTCGGCCGTGACCTCATGAGAGCAAGGCGACCGTGGCCAAACAGGAAGAACACGCCATTTGGATATCGCTTTGCGTTCCAATGAATGATCTTTTCTGCCAAAGAGATGTCGACACCTTCGAAAGTGAAGTCGGAGAGGAATAGATGGAACACCATAAGTGACATGTCGCAAATGGATCGGCGAACGCCTTCCTCGGACTCGGAGATTGTGGGTTCGTCGGAATCTGAGGTCCATCCCCCAGCTTTGCAAAGCAGGGAGAGTGCCTCTGTGCGGTCACCGTGGTACCCAAATAGTTCGACAACGGTGAGGACTTTAGTAGGCATTAAGGTGATGACTAGACTGCTCATTCCGGTACCGAGGTAAACTCCTGAACGGAAATGTACGTCGATAGAATCATCATGACCAGTTGGCGAGGCTGCATCCATAGCAGTTATATATTTATACAAGGAACGATATATGTTGAAGGTCGTCCTCATGTTGAGCCTGTGATCGTTATTAGCACGGCAGAGATGTATTGTAAGATTGAACAACTTGCGCTTCTTTAATGAACGCCAGCCAATCCCCGGAGTAGACAATACCCAACAAAGATTTTTCGAACAGACTCTCGGCGTAGACGAGCTCTGCATGCCGTTCTACCGGGGTCATGCTCTTGATGAAGCCGACACCAGTTGTATTCAACGAGGTTACGACATAGCCTGCTAACCGTGAGGTCAACGAAGCAGCCTTTTTGCGATGCTGAATAGCAATGTGATTTCCTTGTTTTATATGCTTAATTCCGGCCAGAATATCCTCGTCAGCATACGACATAAGCGCCTTGACGCACTGGATGATTCCATATGCCGTAGACATGTAGAGTCGTTCCCTACACGGCGTCAGTGGGAGATCCTTCACGCAAGACAGCCGACCAACTTTTTCGGGTCAGTCTTGTCGCAATAATCCTCCGATTCTACCATTTTGGATGCAAGGAAGAGGTCCAGCGCATGGGCGACTCCTGGTATGTCGTCCAAGGCATCCTTGGGATTGTAAGGTGATTTAATGAGCGGTGGTGACTTGAGAACAGCCTTTTCGTTGCCTGGCTCGGTAATGGAAACCGGGTGAGCGAGGGAATCCGGGGAAGCAGGGACAGCAATGGCCATGTCGACAGCTGGGAAGAGAAGTCTTGATCAGCACAGGGTAATTCCTCCGGCAACCGGTCCGATACATACCCCTCCCCTTTTTCCAACTTCCATTGCCCTCGTATCGTCGACACAACGATATCTTCGCCGGGCGCGTCAAGATTAATCCAGAGATCAAAGCAATATGAAAGCTGCGACTGATGGCGACTATCGAACCTTACAAGACCTGGGCCTGTCGACTTACAACCCTATCTCAACGGTTGATGCGATGAGAACTACCCGTCACTCAGACTTTCCTTTAGTTGACTTTGAGGCATAGGCACATGCCTTCATTTTCAAAAACGAAACCATAGTGAGCCTGGTCAAGTTCGCATTGCATCAGTTAGAATTAATTTAGCAACCTTAAAAGGTAAATGGCGGCTGACAAATGACAGGCTGTCCTTGGTCAATCTCATCGATGAAGCTCGAAATGGAGGGAATTGGGGTGCAACGTTCTCTTATCGTGAGTCCCTGTTCTCCATTGGATATCGAAGTGAGGGTGCAAGTCAGCTGATGTTGGAAAAAGCAACGTGGTTGC
Organism: Armillaria sp. CMW 4456; assembly: GCA_028551335.1. Lineage (NCBI taxonomy): Eukaryota > Fungi > Basidiomycota > Agaricomycetes > Agaricales > Physalacriaceae > Armillaria > Armillaria sp. CMW 4456. Next base: position 85,968 of record JANDKJ010000221.1, read on the forward strand.
CGAGCTCAATCGCGGCATGGCCTCGTTCGATGCGGCAAGCGTGGATGAACAACAATGAACCACCGGCAAGGGGTTTGCCTACGCAAAGCGGGTCCGAGCTAGATCAGACTAGTATATTAAGCCAGACTTTACGACAAGGTGACATAGATAAGTACTTGCATGTCTGACCAGTTCGACGTCGTCGTCTTTTCCCCCCGTCCTGTACTGGGAACTTGCACAAGGTGGATCTCGCTGCAGTTTTGTACTTTATTCGGCTGAGTTTATGTCCCAGAATCCGTTTAGTCCACCGTTCGTGATGATTTCCTGTTTGCTTCAGTACGACGCATTACCCTCTGGCAGGCATTGCTTGATATGTCCCTCGCGAAACCTCTGCACTCATTATTTGCCATTTTGTGATGAATCCGAGGTCCCGATCAACGCTTCGCGCGTCCCCTATGATTTGAACGCGTGCAATGCAGAGATCGACCGTGTACAGAATATTCTACAGAGTCTCGTGCTACACAAAGCGCGACTGCAGAGGAACAGGAATGACGCCCATACCATCGTCGGCCGGTTTCCTACAGAGATTCTAACCCTGATATTCAGGGAGGCTTGCCTTCCTCAGGATCCTACTGACCCCGGGGCCGGGAAGATGCTGCTTTCATCAACAGCCATGGATATTTCTAGCGTTTGTCACCGCTGGCGTGCGATAGCGCTCGACATCCCTGATCTGTGGGCAGCCATTTCTATAACGTTGCCCACTGCCCCACCGCCCCGGACCACTGCTTTCGAAACAGCTCTCCATCTGTATCTAGAACGTTCGCGATTTGCCCCACTTTCCATTCATCTATGTTCTTCCGCCGACCCATTACATCGCATCGATATGACCTACAAGAATAGATTCATTCTTCCCCTTTGCCGAGAATCCCACCGATGGCGACACTTACACGTCTCTTTCATGTGCAAGCGGTTCTTCGAACTATTTCTTCAAACCGTCAATCGTACTTGCACCGACCTTCGCCAGCTTAACGCATTGACTATCACGGACACGAGCGGTGACCCGAGTACCTACTCACCTGAGGGATTCACTTCTCTCTATGGCGTTACGAAACTCGAGTTACGTGGAAACATCATTCACATTGAAGGCTCTCCATTTGCCAAGACCCGTTCCCTTTCTGTTGAGGCCGCGGGGTCAAGGCCTAACGCCCAGATATTGGCGTCTACCGTTGCTTCTGCAACACAGTTAAAAAGCTTGACGATTTTCAGTAATATCCACAATATATACGTGGGGAATATCCCTGCCGTCACTTCGCAACTCACTACCCTGACTCTCCACCTTGCCGATGCTGATTACACGTCTTTCGGCATACTGCTAGCCCCTCTCATTCTCCCGTCACTTTCGAAGTTGACGCTTATTCACGCAGGCAGACATCCCCCATCCGCTATCCCTCTGCTATTTACATATGTCACCGCCTTTTTGTCCAAACATCGTATCACCGACCTTACCTTCCTCCAGGTGCCAATCCTAGCCTCTGATCTGGTCCTTCTCTTCGAAGAGATGACTGTCCCGCTTACCGCTCTTTACATCCACGAGTCACCAACAGTTCGCACTATAACTCCGGTCCTCCTTCGAGGGATAATGGATATGCTCCCAGTCCTTTCTCATCTTGGACTCATTTGGAGCGATAACTCGGAGATCGATGAGAGCGCGGTCATGGGTCTGATCGAAATGAAGACATGGGCTACAGGTGGTTTGAAAAGTGCGACGGTCGGGAAGGGTGAGGCGCATCATAATCTGAATCGTCGAACGAGGGAGCGATTAAGCATGTTGCATGAAGAAGGCCTGCAGACATATGAGAATGTATTGGATTGAATAGGTGCGTGGTAACTTCTTTCCTTACAAGTCAAGACTGAAGCATACAAGATGTCTAGTTCCAAATCTTCGCCGAGCATAGATGGTCTCATGATCATATTTGTTACTACTACAAGTCAACGGTATGTGTTCTCTTCACCGGTAATGTATCAAGAACAAGGTATGCGACACGGGTACGTAAAAGAATGCAGTGTTCTAAGTAGACGTACTAGCGCCACAAGTATGGAATTTAAAATAGACAACGGCACCATCCTGTGTGATATGGCACGGAATGGAATTTCTTCAGTATTGTGATAGTGACGTTCAAAGGTTCGAAGCCATTTTGGGGCAGCCCAACAAGGAACAATATGTATTCCTGTGACCTTCGTTACTGGTCCGGTACCCAAAGGAAGGGCCACTAGATCATAATTTTGGCCATGGCGAAATGAGCACTACGTCATGTGATCGTGATGTCCGTATTAGATGCTCCAAATTCCTTGAACCCTTGAACCATTCTTCTCCAGACACTGGAACGTCGTACAGAACAGATCTACCTAGATTTGTCTTTTTGGCGCCATCCAAATGTTGACACTTAGTTCATCGATGCTAACATAAAGGATATTCCAAGAATATTCAAGTTGTTGGGTATTTCCGGATCGGATCTCGGTCTGGAAGAACGGAAGTACTATGGAGTACTGTATCTTCGGTCTCCTCCTGCGAGAAGGATATTTCAAGCAAATAACCAGGTAGAACAAATAAGTCGAATGCAAAACACCACTCAGCTATTAAGGCTTTACTAGTGACTTTATTTGCAATATACCATATAAGTAGAAATGAAATCAGAGCCTAGGGATCACGATGGTAAGGGCGAGGCACAGTTATAGTCTCGTTTTGGTAGTGCGACGGGAGTCAGGCGCAACCGTGACAGGTAGAAGTATACAACAACCGCGTTGAGGATCGGTGAGCTTGTCATGGTACTTGCTCCGTTTCTGTTATAATGGAATTCTAGCAGAATACGACTATCACGGATGACGATTTCTCCCAACAGTGCTGTCCACAATATGGATTCTGTTCGTCTCCTGGTCCCAGCCTCCCTGGTCTTGGCGTACCATCTAGCAGACTTAACCAGCTCCATACCACCAATGAGTCTCCATTGGACTGTGAGCTCGAAAATTTCAAGGAAATACTTTCCAGTGGCAGTGAACATCTTCATTCCCTCAACCTACGTGTCTCTCAAGTTCGAACCTTTTGAATCAACTCACGGCTCAGAGCATTGTTCTTGAGCATCAGCTTTTCATATCCAAAATACTCGCGAATCCAGGTTTTGGAGCAGATTTTTTCGTGGGGCATGGTTGACCCAATGGATGCTACCATTACCTCACCCGATCATTCCCTTGATGCAAGAGATCTTCTCTGGGCGGTATCCCAAGTCTGCTCAAGGTGGAGAGCCTTGACGTTATCGCGACCGCGCTGGTGGGCGTCTATCAAATTAATTTTACAAGCGGCAGTTTCAAAGAAACGCGGTCCAGGTCCTATACAACAGATCTTACGTCGTACATCTTCCCAAACCTCATGCAGCAAACGTGTTGAGTTTCCTTTACCGCCGTCCTTCGTGTATGGTTTGGCACTACATCTGGAGAGGGCCGGAGATCATACACTACCGCTTTTCATGGGTAACAAGCAGGATATCTCCGTGCATCCATTACTCCTTCTCATTCTTTCTTCCTCCCCGCGGTGGGGCAAACTGCATGTTTCCTTCTACGAACCCGAATATTTTCGTGCCCTTAGAGCCGTATCGGACTCGTTAGAATCGTTGCGTGAACTCCGGGTTCTGGTGTTTGATGATCACAAGTTTCCATCTCGCTGGAACACCACCGCGTTTCTTAAAGCGCCCAAACGTCAGACGGTGATTCTCAGCGACCGTCCGAAATTCTTCCAACTCCCGTGGTCGCAGATTTTGAATACTGACATCTGCGGCAAAGTTCTGAAAATCCTCCCAGGGATTGAAAATGCGATTTCGCTTCTTCGTCCGACCAAGAGACGCCTGTTCGGTACTACAATATTTGAACCCTTTCATTTGACGAGACTAAGTCTGTGGGAGAGTCACCATGAGGTACTCCAAGGGACGATAGCATCCTGCCTTTCCCTAATGTCACTTCCGAAACTATCGTCATTAGAACTCCACTAATACGGGCGTGGCGCCAAACTACCATATCTTGGTTGGAGGAATCTCACTTCATTAATCTCCCTGCTCATTTCAGCTCCTGCAAAGTGCCTTAATTGGTCCGACACTTGTGAGATGCTTCGATTCTTGCCAAAACTCGAATCACTGCACATCGAAGCGACCATCGATTCCGAAGCAATTTTCCATACCATGATGTCTTACCTGCTATTCTTGCGACGTTTGGACTTTACGGGTTCGGAGATGAGCTTTGATCACAAGCAGTTCTTGAGTATGCTCGATTGTCAGATAAGTAAGCCTAGGTTCATTGCTCTTACTGAGCTAATTCTACCTGTTCCGCTCGTGATGAACTCTGAAGTTGGGAGATGGAGTAGTATCTGGACATCGGCGGTTACAGGAGGATTGAATGCAGTTTGTAGTTCTCATCGGTCGATAATTTGCATCATCCAAGATGAGACTGCGAACGTTGCAGATCGTCTACACCTCGGTCGTGAAGATCATAAATTCTGTACATGAAAAACGTGAAAAAGTCTTTTCGGTAACTGTGAGAATTGGTACCTCTGAGAGAAAGCAGGGGTACCTTAGGTAGGTTATGTATGGTAGAAAATTGTAGTTCATTGTGCCAAATGGGCCTGGAAGCATATGTAATTCTAGTGGAAACGTACGATCGTGAGTTGTTGAATCGAGTTCACTGGCACAGTGCTAATTTGCCACGTGTCACAGTGGCTCATTCCCTCCACGTCACACACTGACTAGTCTGCACCTATTCGCCTGGGCTATATCAGCAGAAGTGGCCAAAAAGTTCCAGGAATAGTTTACTTCCATCTAGATAGGATGTCTCACCGGTTGAGATGTCCAATTGATCCAGTTTTCCACTTTTTCGACATTGATCTATACTCAATCATGCATTTATACTTATAGCGACATTATTCAGAAAATTTTCAACCTCAAGCCACACAAAGACGACTGTACGATTCAGTCCAACCTGTCACCCATCAGACAATGGAGGATCTAGGACTCGCAGCATGGAGCGTCTCCGCATTTTCTGTCTCTTGAAGTTTGCATGGAAAAGCATGAGAATGACAGTGGTTTCAGTGTGCGTCTTCTCATTCACTGTGCAAAGGTAAAATGCAAAAGTGACGTGATCAAAATTTTTTCCCTGCACATCAAACTTTTTACTTCCCATTCATTTCTCCTTTTCACGGATAGACGCCATGCTATGTCGCGGAAATTGTGTCTGTCGGTTGTCCACCCCCAACACTGTGCTGTGAATGCATTCCACTCCCTCGTGCTTTCCAAGTGGTCGACTTATGCCTGCGGTTTAATTCTCACCCAGCAAGTCTCCTGCCTATATTTCATTTCCTGATCGGATTTGAGGGCAAAAGTTCAAGGTTTGTGTGGAGGCGCTAGACATTCAGCCGGGCCAAGGTAAAGCCAGAGTGACGCTCAGTCTGTTGATGTATTTCGTACGTGCTGCTATGCTGTCAATCAGTTTGAGCTGGCGTTAACGGAAGTTTATGAAACGCCGAGCACCGGTCCTCCGGAACACTCAGCCTGCCAGTGGGAATATAATACGGAGTGCCCTTAAGGTCTTCTTCAGAACTGACTATACTACATGTCACAATCCCCTATTTCTCCGTTCTCTTGCACTCAAGACGCATTAATTCATGACGAGTATCGGACGAGGGATGCAAGTTGGCCACTTTAGAGTTTCTAAGGATGTCATTGGCTAACACAGCTGATTTTGCACGGCCAGAACTCTCTTGACGCCCGGCTTGCAAATGCTGTGGAGGATTACCAGTATTCAGCAAATAAACCTGGTAACGTCTCCTCTTTCTCTTTCCGACGTTTCAGGGACATCATTCTAGTAGACGTGTCAACCAAAATTGATAGAGCCGGAGTAGCAAAAACAGTGACAATATGTGGTTATCTCTTCGTCCCGTGAGTTTTGCCGCGCTAATACCTGGCTGACCTGACAATAGACTCGCAGAGAAACTCGTATTTTCGCCTTGGTGATCGGCATCGACGAATATGGATGCAATGAGTATGGAAACCTACAGGCTGCGGTTGCTGATGCAGACCAATTTCAGGATTATCTTCTTGTAGATTTGCAGACCCCAAGACAAAACATCATCAGCCTCCGCAATGGTCAGGCAACTAGAAATGCTATCATCGACGGATTCAAAAGTCTCATATGCAATCCCAGGATTGTCAAAGGTACGGCAGCCATGATCATATACTACTCGGGTCATGGTGCGGTGGCTCCCAAACCAGATGAATGGACCGACTGGCAAACCCATGACAATGAAATCGAAATGTTGTGTCCTACAGATATAGGGATCCTGGACACAGACAATAAGATTGTAGAGGGTATTCCGGATCGAACAATTAGTGAGCTTCTGATGGAGTTGGCGACTGTCAAAGGGGATAACATCGTTTGTCGCCTAAATCCTTGCAACTCACATGATGAAGTTAATAGTTTTCCAGACATTAATTCTCGACTGCTGTCATGCCGCTGGGATCAATCGTGGTATGCAACCTGCTGACATACCGAATGCAAGGTCGCGTCGAATCCTTAACCCTCCTAAACTCTCTGCCGGTTGCTACTCTACGATGTTGTCTCGTGGATCTTCCGAGGTGAAGGTCACGTCAGGATTTTCGGGTTCGCTCCGGGATTCGCATATACTTTTGGCTGCATGCAATCGTCGTCAATCAGCATGGGAGGTAGATGGACAAGGCATTTTTACGAAGGCATTGCTCAAAATCATGAGAAAGAACGATGCCAGTGAACTGTCGTATCGGTCATTGGTGCATCGTCTAGTCATGCCAACATTGTGGGTACTGGTCTCAATTATGCCACTTTAAGCTGAACAATTCATAGTCAAACACCGCATTTAGAAGGGAGACATACTCTTCGACGTTTGTTCGACTCTTGGGAAGAACCAGCAGACAGCTCCATGATTCTCTGCCGTCGTGAACAAGACGAACCTCACCTTGTGCTACATGCCGGGCTGCTTCATGGCATAACTGTCGGTTCTACCTATGAAATTTTCGGAACAGATCTATCAACTTCACAGCATTCACTTGCCACTTTGACCATCGATAAAGTGGAGACATTCACTTCCCTTCTCGTGGGGCTGGACCCTGCGTTCCTCATTCCCTACAAAAAACGTCGTGTTTGGTATGCCCGATTACTGAAAGCTTCCGGCATCAAGTTTGGCGTCTTTTGCAATGACTCGCAATACTTAACCCAGATCCTAAGTGAGGATTGTGAACCCAAGATCACGGTTCCTGCTGTTTCCGTTACTAGCCCAGATGAGGCAGAACTCTGTTTGACGGTGAAAGACCAAACGGTCTATTTTGATCGAGGGAACAAAATTGGCCTCTTCAGTCCTAAAATTGGCTTCGCCTCGCGGTTACCTCGTTTCTGTCAAGTGAGCGACATTGTGCATGTCCGAAGGATCATTAACCACTTTGCTCGCTTCACCACTCACCTTACGATTCAAAGTCCGTTACCTGTTACTCAGTTCATTTCAGTCGAAATGAATAGAGTCGATGAACGTAGTCTGACACCAGTCAGTGACAACTTGCTGACCGCTATCGATGACGAAAAACCCATTGAGTTCATCGTAGACACATCTCTTCCTCGGGTTCAATATCCCCGTTATGGGCTCACAATCCGTAACGTATCCGATATCGATCTATACGCATATCTCTTCTACTTCGACGCTACCAGTTTTGAGATAGGTATGACTTTGATCATATTTCGCATCGATTCTATGGCTGACTTAATCATTTAGAGGCTTGGTACTCCTCAAAAATGAGCCCCAACAACACGGAGGAACAAGGGTCCGTCGACACCTGCCTCCAAAAAGGTTCAGCGCTTACTCTTGGTTACGGGAATGGTGGCATGAGCCCATTCATGTTCACTGTGCCAGATGGACAGGATGTGGACGTCTGCTTCTTCAAGTTGTTCGTAACCGCGAAGCCAGTAGACCTCGGATGCATTTCTCAGTCCTCACCATTCTCGGATTTGTCGACCAACCGCGGTGCATTTGCTGCGAAATCCTCTCCTGACCTCACCGGAACTTGGGCTTCGATAACGATACCTATTGTACAGAGACGCGCGCAACCAATAGTTTCGATCATTCCAGAAGCAAAGAAGCATGAGACATGTTGTGCTGAAGCGCCCACTATTTTCCCAATAGATTCTCGTCCGCCTCAAGGCATCGTTTCCCCTCTCAAGTCACCAGCATTGAAGACGTCTCCGGACAGTTATACTCACGTAAGTCCTTTCACAATGCCGCTGTGCTCCAATCGCTCAACTTATGCCTAGCTTTCTCATTGGTTTTTCAACCGGATGCAAAGACTGAAAGTCTTATTGTCCAAAATTCTCACTGCTGTACTCCATTAAGTTGCTATGCAGCCTTACAAGAAAGAATGATCTTGCTCTGAACCACCGTCGCTGCGGAAGTGCATCACTAGCAACCAGGGACACCGGGTCTTGTTGTCAGAACTATAGAAGCATTTGTATACCCCTCTGAGTCGAATACGGCTTAATTTAGATGAAGTTGTCCTTGTTTTCGCGAAGAGTTAATTTTGTATTGTGATTTGAAGGCACTCGGTGTAAGGCAGGCATACTCAGGAGGAACTTTCTCTGCCTGTGCGCTTTATTTATTTTATTTATGTATTCTCTTTTGATCCACTCCTCCGTATTCATCCTCTACTGGGCATGAACCGCAACACCGAAATATCAAAACACTAAGATGAGAGAGGCCTTGCCACGTTTCTGCCCAATCGTGGAAAATGTTTCAATTGCTTGTTACTATAAACGGCAACATCAAACCTGTCCCGTTTACCACGATGTAGCCCTTGTACCACCATTCGACCTCGTTGTAACACATACCCGCATAGTGTCGATAGACCCGACTTGGCACATTATCAAGATTGCCGCCCGATACCATCATCCATGAATGTGCACGCAATATCGTTATCGCGCATACTGCTTGCTTCTCTTCTGCTCAGCTGCTTAGGACATCCAGTTGATTGTTGTAGAATATCATGGTATTGACATTCCCACTAGTGAATCTAACAAGGGTACACGCGCACTCATGTTTATATTCTTCGACGGTTGCTTCCCATTCAGCATTTCCGAACGCTCGCCTCATTGGCATCCAGTTGTTTTAAGCGCTACATTGCATTTAGCATGGGAAATATTTCTTCCTCCCCTCATCAGAACTCAAACAATAGTTACAGCCCCCCTCCCACCATCCCGTCAGCCGTAACCTTGGACACGACCAGTGTTCCCAGCGAAATCGAAGAACTTTCTACACTTTCGCCGTAAGTGTGTCAATTTTTGGACTTGACCTCAACTGACCGTTTTGAAAATGTAGAGCTGACATGCCTACATCGTGAGCTTCTCTCTTTCCAGACTTCATGCAGATTTATCATCAATATATAGGCGAGATCACCAAACATATGCGCTAACTATCGGCATCAACACATATAAAGCGGAGACCTTTCAATCGGAGGACCTACAAGGTGCCGTCAACGACGCTGACAAATTCGATGAATTTCTGCGCGTAGACCTTAGAACACCAAAGGAGAACATAATTAGCCTTCGTAATGAAGAAGCGACAAGGTCGGCCATCATAAATGGATTCAAGAGCCTCGAACACAATCCTGATATTGTCAAAGACATGGCCGCCCTCATAATATACTATGCAGGGCACGGGGCTGTGGCTCGCAGGCCAGCAGAATGGACGGACTGGGAAACACCTGACGATAGTGTAGAGTTGTTGTGTCCCTATGACATTGGATCGCGAGACGACGACGACAAGGTCATAGATGGGATTCCGGACCGAACGATTAGCCAGCTTCTTCTAGATCTATCAATGGCTAAAGGAAACAATATCGTACGTTGTCCGCCTCCGTGCAAGCTTTCTACAACGCTGACTTTCCTTCAGACCGTGATTCTCGACTGTTGTCATGCCGCTGGAATCAATCGGGGGGGAGGTGTTGGGGGCTCTATCGATCTCAAAGAAGGTCGAAAAGTGGAAGTACGAGCGCGTACCTTCCGAGATGTCCAAAAGCTTTCTCCTGCTTGCGACAAAGATATTTATTCCGGGGAATCGAGACTTACAGGTTCACTTCGGGACTCTCACGTGCTTTTGGCGGCGTGCAGACGTAGCCAAACTGCTTCAGAGATAAATGGAAACGGCGTATTTACGAATGCCCTACTCGGCTGCATGAGAGAAAAGCCTTTGGTAGGCGTTCTTACATACGCCTCATTGCTGCATCGTCTTGATATGCCAGATACGTAAGTGCTTCAGATATAGCAGCACTATTTGAAGCTGAATAATTTGTACGATAGCCAGACACCACATTTCGATGGAAAACATATCCGTCGACGTCTGTTTGATTCGTGGGAGGTTCCTGCGGATAGTTCGATGATTCTTTGTCGTCAGGAAGAAGACCATCTTGTTCTATCTGCAGGGTCCCTTCAGGGCATTACTGTTGATTCTACATTTGGAATCTATGGAACAGATCTATCTGATCCGCATTCTTCACTCGCAACGGCTGTTGTGAACAAGGTGGACCCATTTTTTTCTTACCTTGATCTTCGTGACAAGGACTTCTTCACCACGTGTAAAGACCATTCTGTCTGGTATGCGCGTTTGGACAAGGTATCTGGATCCAATCTCTCCATCTACTGCAATAGCTCAGACTTCCTCCATAACGTCCTCACGGAGAATTGCGAACCCAGGCTCACGGCTCCAATTGTTACGACCGAAACCAAGCTTGAGGCGGATCTCTGCTTGGCGGTTCAAGATGACGTTGTCAACTTCGATCGAGGGAATAAAAATGGCACTATCAGCCCGAACATGGGCTATCCCTCGCGGTTCCTATCTAGTGTCCGTGTAAAGGACATCACCAGAATCCGCAAGGTCATTGATTGCTACTACAAGTTCAACTCTCATCTCACTAGGTCAGGCTCGCTTCCCATTTCCGATGACATCTCTATCGAAATGCACGAATTGAAGAATGACAAGGGTGGTTTATTACCTACTGGCAACAGCGTTCTACCTGATGATGTAGGGGAACCTATCGAATTTACCATAGGCTCTTCGTCTCAACAGAAACGTTATGGATTCACAATCCGTAATACGTCTGTGTCTGCTGTATACGCGTATCTATTTTACTTTGATGCCTCTACCCTGGAGATAGGTATGTTTCGTATGTATGTGCTCTCGCTGATCATTGACCTTACTGTCATATAGAGGAATGGTATTCTCCAGAGCAGGGCAATGGCAAAAAGAAGAACGTGGGAGACACATGCCTTCTATCGGGCTCGACACTCACTCTCGGCTTTGGAAGCGGCGGCATGCAACCAGTCAGCTTTTGTATTCCAGACGGCCAAGATGTAGACCTCTGCTTCTTCAAGATTTTTGTGACGACGAGTGCGGTAGACATGGGAAGCATCTCACAGCTATCTCCATTTACCAAGTCAAGTCCTCGGGGTGCTAAACTTGTTCCACCAGACATTGAAGATGAATGGGGGTCAAGAACAATTCCTATCGTGTTACGACGCGCTCAAACGTTTCAGAACACTTCTGTCCCATCTAGTACGCCAATGAGCGAGAAGCAGTTAACAAAGCCAACAGAAGACTATATGCACGGAGTGGGTGGCGTTTTATCAATCCAAGTATGCTCTGGTCTTATATGTACTTAGCTTGAAATATGGCTTATGGCCTCCTTGCAACGATTGGAACGCTTCCTTGCCCCAATCCAGTCTTACGTTGTTTCCAATCAAGATCTGGGATCGGGCCGTTCAGAGTGGAAGAAAAATTAGCTGTATCTTGGTTTCTTGAGGATCTGCAGGTCAGAATACTTCGGTGAGACTGGGCATCATGCCCCTTTTCCACTTTTGGTTTCCATCATTATTGTGGCGGTAATTAGTAGTAGAGATAAGTCGAGTCTGCCTACGAGATGATATGCACGATTGTTAAATACAAAGAGTCCAGTTGCATCGTGGCTAGAGACCGTAGTATATGATCAGCACTTGACGAATTGTGGGCATTACAAGTTGTGAACAAAAGTTTTGTATAATATTTGCAGCATCTGTACTAGTACTGACTCGCTCTATAGAGTCGATCCAGGTTCCATGGCTGTTGATAGAAATAGGTACGAATGGTATGTCACGGAAAATGTAGTTTCATGAAGGTGCTCGACCATCATTGGCAATCGCGACTCCTTTTTCGAGGTAAGCAAGGTTTCCTTGTCGCTCACCCAGAGCAAAAGAATACTATCGATTCATGATCGAATGCAAGCCTTTTCTAGACTTGAAACAATTCATATCCTATAGATTTGTCGGCAGTGTATTTTGTAATCAATTTCAAGACAGAAACTGTTGGTGGTACGAAGCCAAGAAACGGTAGTGATCGGCACGAAAATCAAATAAACGGCATAGCCATGTGGCTGTGAAACTATATCCTCAACAGAAACGTCTTGGTAGGTGTGGGACGATACCAGTTGAGGCTAATATATTTATTAGAGCTTCATGCTACACGAAGTTTCTCGGCACGTAGTCTTCACCTGCTGCCTCAACGGTCATTGCATCTAATTCGATGGTGCAGCGGCTCCAGACATCGATCTCCGCTGGCCAAGAAATGATTACTAGTCAACTCTGGTTATTAATCTCGACTATTAAAATACAGGAGCGCTGATTAGGTTTAGGCTGTCCTCTTGTCTACCGCGTCTTACCCAGCTCCTCGGACCGCCGCTCTTGTTATTTGGAGATCTCCCCGGCCTCCGTGGTGTTACAAGATAATGACAAGAAACCCGGTTCCAGTATTTATAAAAGAACTTTTGTCTCGATAACTGCTGTAACCCACCCACCATGGTCGGATATGAACCCCCCGCAACTGCTTCTGCTGCCCACAAAGCCTTTGCAGAATACATCAACGCTTTCGACGCCTTTGACGCTGAGAGGCTCTTCGCCACTTTTGATGATGAAGACTTTACATTTACGCTCCTGCCAAAGGCGATGGCAGTCCCTGTGATGACGAAGCCCCAGTTCAAGGGTTACTTCTCTGCGTCCGTCATACCCGCGTTCGATGGCATGTCTGTAAGTATTATTCTGCCTTTCAAATTGCACTTTGACCTGACCTGATGGATTGTCCAGCTGAAAGTACACGAAGTCATTGAAGCAGGAGAGAGTACCATTGTCGCTCATGTAGGCTTTCAGCGATTTGTGCGGCTTCTACTGACACGATGTACAGGCCCAGTCCGATGGTGTCTCCAAGCTGGGAACGGAGTGGCACAACGAGTACATCTTCATCTTCAAGTTTGCCGCTCCCAAAGGCGGTGAACTTCCCAAGATCACTTCATACACAGAATATGCAAACAGCGCTATGATCGCTGGATTCATTGCAGAGGAGGCAAAGAAGAGGGCCTCGCTGTGAAGCACCTAGTGATTTAGGTGTCGCATTTATCATGCAATTTTGTTATTAATCTGCACTATGGTAGAGTCGTTAACTAGAAAAGTCTCGCTTATTTAATGAAGGCTCCTAGATTCATAATTAAATATCACAACACTGATTCTAACTTGATATGAACTTGTAAAGCAAAAGAAGGATTCAATCTGTGTGTGCTACGAGATAAGACGTCAATATCATTAGGACCTACTAGTATCGAGACCTATGAAACGTCTCATCATCGAAGCTATTCTTCCCGCCGTAAGACTTTTGGAGCGTAAATCTGGCCTAGACAAACACGTGCACGCCCATTCGCGTCGCGCTCTGTTCACAATAGATGATCTGGGAGAAGTTTCCTTACCCTGTTGGCACTTTGATCAAAGAACCGAATCACGCACTCGCTAAGGCGTACGTACAAGTGAGGGAGCCACCCCAAAGTCATACTGCCATCGACGTCCATCGTAATCCCCGGGGCCATGGTTGAATCCATATTCATTTGGATCTTGTTTTCCATATACTACTCCTCTCCTATGGTAACGTACCACGTCTACATCTTCTTAAAAGCACTTCTAGGTAATAAGGCCGAGTTTTTCGAAATACTTGGAGCCACACTGGCAAAGCCGATGCTCGTACCACCGTCGGCCAGTTGGCAAATTAGCATTCGCCACCTAAAAGACAAGGAACTTGATAATTAATATAGGATCCGACATGCCACTCACTCTATTCGTTAGAATTAGATGGGCAATTGAATCGACCCTGGATAAACAGAAACGACAAGGGATGGCACGAGACAGGCGCGTGTCGTCATTGTTGTAGTATCCGGACCGCGTGTTGATCGAGAGGCTACTATTTCCTGTCCAGATGGGGGGTCTTTGCAAAGTATAAAAGACAACATCCACTGACCTCATTACAGACGTCCCACATCTTGCATTACCATCTCAACCTCTTCTCTCCGATTCCTCCTTTTTCAAGATGGAATTCCACATGCCCATTATAGCTGCCCAAGGCCCAGACCTCAACCTACGAAAACTGGTTCGCAATGCCAAGGCTGAGGTCGAGCCTGCAAAAAAATTCCGGGGATTGTTTACTGCCACCAAAACCACTAAAATCGTCAAGCACACGGAATCCACCAAACGCACGGCTTCCTCACATCGGAAAGAAAGTCGAGTCGAGGACGCTCGAGCTGCTTTTCGTCGCCGCCAGCAACGCATGAACTTGAACCAAAGACTACCTGCCGCCAATCCCAACTTTCAGCCGAAGAACCCCGTCCCAAAGACGATTTTCAAGTCAGACGATCACATCGAAAAATGCCTTGCCTCTCTCAATTCCAACCACCTGTTCATATACACGGCCCATAGGAATCAGCAGGCATTGGTCAGAAATTCCAGGCAAAAGGCGATCGAAAAACGCAATGCCCAGATGAACGAGCACGACCGGGTGGCGGACGAATTAAGACTGAAACGAGCTCAGGATGAACGGGAGGAGCGGGAGAAGCGGGAGACAGAAGAAGAGAAACGTCAGCTTGCGGCAATCATGGCACCAGTGGACGAACGCTATAAGCTTATCAGGCAACCGGGGTGCTTCGATCAGCTCAACGTAGCACTGGAGCCAGCTCAATTCCAAGAAAGCTTTGTAGGTATTCCCTAGTCTTGCGATGAAAACCATACTGATTCACTTATCAGCCAAACGTCGGTTACGTCGGTGGATTTACCGAAGCCACCAACACTTTCTCGCATCTCCTACGCGAGTACGATGTCGTACAAGGACCACAGGATGAAGGCGACCCCACTCGTTGGGCATAAACCTACTGCGACGTCCTCCGAACTGTGGCGATAAGTGGAGGAGGGTCGCCGTTCGCAGCGATTCAAACTCAATACCGCCTCAAATGGAGTCGTCTCATCAGTTAGTCAATATCAGAGCTCGTCGGTAATGTTACGGTGTACACGTTTCCCTGGCCGTCTCTCATGTTCATGGAAACGCTGGACGATCTTACGGAGTCCAGCGTGCGCCAATTTTCCTAAACACTGAAGGACATATTGCGAACCGCATAGACGTCCTTAAAGAGGAGCTCGTAAAGTGACATCCAGAGAGTCTTTTAGTGTTAGAAGATGACAGAGAAAGCATCCCAGAAAGGAGCTGGGATAGTCGTGGAGTCTATTGTGGGTTTGTTGCAGGAGTATGCTTGATCTTTCAGGCCTTTGTCATTTTAATCATCTCGTCTAGAAACGCCAATTCAGGTATAAAATTCAGAGCGAATAAGACAGAATCACTCCTGTGACTCATCGGTATTTTGAGAGGTGTGAGGACTTTAAAGTAATTACCTTCGTGTTTAAAGTAAATATACATGTAATAAAACACCATTGTAAACACCCTGTGTGTTTTCATCAGTAATTTTGAAAGAAACACGTTGTATTAAATACCCTCAGTAATTACAACCGGTGTTTTGGTCCGGGTGTTATATTTATAAACACTTGACAAAACACCCAGGGTGTTTTCATTGGTATTTTAATTCGTAGATATTGCCTAATATAGTTATATTAATTCCTTATTAGGAAATATCTACGAATTAAAACACCAATGAAAACACCCAGGGTGTTTTGTCAAGTGTTTATAAATATAACACCCGGACCAAAACACCGGTTGTAATTACTGAGGGTATTTAATACAACGTGTTTCTTTCAAAATTACTGATGAAAACACACAGGGTGTTTACAATGGTGTTTTATTACATGTATATTTACTTTAAACACGAAGGTAATTACTTTAAAGTCCTCACACCTCTCAAAATACCGATGAGTCACAGGAGTGAATTTTATCTCATACTGCTGCAACCGAACATCGACAGCGCGTCCGCTGAGCTATCCTCCCAAGGCATGACGAGAAGGCGCATCACTGCCGGTAACTTCCGTCATCTTGCTCATACTCTTCAGACTCTGAGTGACCCGTCGCTGCGACCAGACCCCGGTTGTACATTTGAGAGACTTCTATCTCAAAGTCTTTAGCTATCGGATAGCCTTGTTCCTGCATCTCCTTCATGGCAATATCATATCGGTAGTCCCCGCGAGATGCACACGTCACTACGATAGCCTCGTACGTCTCCTGGGTGGGTTTGAAGCCTAAGGACTTCATTTCCTCCAGGTGAAGGAAGGCATCGTCGTATACTTCTTGCGTCAGGCAGAGCTCTATCATTTGCCTATACGTTGTTGCATCTGGCGCGATATCCAGCTCTTTCATACCCTCAAGCATGATGTTACCGAGTGGGAGATGGCGCGCCACGATGCTACCATCGAGAAGAGTTCGGAAAGTGTCCCGGTCGGGAACGACATTATAATCAGAGTAGCTCTTATAAGTGCCAACAGCGCGCTGGAGATCACCAAGGGCGACTGCAGCATCGATGACAGCATTCAAAGCAATAACGTCTATGGTGGCTTTTTCTTCTTGTAGCTCATCAAGAATGGGCCAAACTGAATCCAACGCATCTACGTCTTTTGATATTATTTCGGATATCGGGAGGGCTGTCGAACGTAGCGGGATGATGTTGTTTGATCGCATGATATTCAGGGAGAGTATAGCTTCTTTTAGACGGTTGGCACGGCAGAGTGCCTCAACGAGGGGCGCGACGTGGTACTCCCGCCATTGAACCCCAGCAGTCTTGAGAGCACCTAGAACTTCTGTCGCCAAGTCCGACAGACCGTGGCGAGCTGCTGTTGTGAGCACCGCAAGACAGAGGCCTTCGTCTGGGTTGATGTTGAATCGTTTAACGACGATGTCCCAACACCGCAACACTCCTTCATCCTGTTGTTCATGAGTGAAGGAAAGCTAAGGAAGCAGCATCTGACACACCCAAACGTCCTCTGCAGAGGCAATCAAACAACTGAGCCATGGCTCGGGGCCAAGTCTTCTGACGGAATTCTCCTCAAATTCTGTTGCAAGGTCCACTGCTAACCTGCTGTACCCTTGCTCAGCTACGAGGGTGACAACATCCTGGACTGTTCCCAGTGACGGCTCAAACCCAGCCGTCTTCATTTCGTGCAGGAACTGTATAGAAATCTCCACGTTTTTGGAAGTCGTGAAGAATTGAAGAATTAATTGATAGGTTTCGCCATTAGGACGAATGTCTTTTTTAGCCATTAAATCGAGGAGAAACCAAACTTGTTGGGTTGTTTTATCTTTTATAGCCTAGACATTCATTGAGTAAACACACTGCAGACGAGACATCAACTTACAAAGATAAGGTGGTTGAAGGTAGTGACGTTAGGTTGCACTCCGTACGACACCATGTCTTCATACAATGCAAAAGCATCCAGCGAGTTTGCACCATAAGCTGCTGCCAGTAACAAGGTATTGTAGGTCGTCACATCTGGGGCAATTCCATTTTTCTTCATAGTCACCGCTGTTTCAAAACATGATCGTATATTACGCTGTTTGAAAGCTTCGTTTATAGCTGCATTACACCGGGCGATGGAGGTTCTATGTCGAGACCCTTGGAATGTTGTATCGGGCTCAAACTGGAAGGGACCACTGCGCAGCTCTGTAGATGAAGACGATTCTGCTGTTTGGGTAGCAATGGATGCATGCCTCCTGGGACAGCCTAGAAAATTTTGTCTGGGTATAAATATGCGAGAACGTGAAGACACATACGGAGTCCGATGATGGAGGCATAATGGAGATTTTTCTTGAATAGATAGGAATGACCGCGTTTGAGCGACGACCGCGAAGAAGAGAGCATTGACGTGCCGACTCGAGTTGGGTCTTCGGAGAGGCCGGAAATTGACCGTAATGCTCATGCAAGCACAGACAAACAGTCGCGTGACAAAGCGCGTCGCGATGTCCGGTTGTTCAAATTTCCGGTCCGGTGTCAGCACGTGAAAATTAGCACTTATACTTAACCATAAATGACCAGGCGGCGTCCAACGGCGTCTTCAATGACTTCCTTGTCTTCCCAGTCCTACGTGTTCGATCCTAGGCCTAACTACCCCCTTGTGTCGACCCTCAAGCGATACTGGAAACCCAACTCCCCATTTCTTGAGGATAACGATGCTCTGACCTTGATATTTGCTCACGGAACCGGATTTCACAAGGAGCAATGGGAACCTACCATTGAGGACCTGTTCTCTTGTATAGAAACACGAGGTGGTCTTAAAATTCGTGAAGTCTGGGCGATAGACGCGTCCAACCATGGGGACGCCGCTATATTGAATGAAGAAGTTCTGCAGTGGGGTTACGAAGAAACATGTACGAGATAATTAGTACTTTCCAATTCAAATGACGCAGACGCTGTATTCCAGTTCGATGGGAAGAATATTCCCGCAGCATACACGCGCTATTAATGGGATTGGGCACCGGCGTAGATGTGGACTTTACCAGTCGTCGTCTCGTGGGTATTGGGCATTCAATGGGAGCTGTATCTCTGTAGGAAGCAATGTTATAGTCATATTCGATGATTCTGAAGACATAAACACAGGCTTTTATTCTTGACGTTTAACCCCCGCCCCGCTTTTGAATCTTTGATTCTGGTCGAGCTGATGATCATGAACCAGGAGCAAAGTAGGGGTCCCGGAAGATTTCTCTTGGGCGCCTCTAGCAATCGTAGAGATACGTGGCCATCAAAGGAAGATGCCTATGCCCTTATGAAAAGCCGTAAAGCGTGGCAAGTATGGGATGATCGAGTGTTAAGGCTTTTTGTGGTAAGCATAGATATAAAGGATTCTAATTTAGTGAGCTTATCGGTGAAAGAAACATGGCCTTCGGCCATTACCTACGATGGACTACCCAGACCAGGTTAACGGTGTTACCCTAACATGCTCCAGAAAGCAGGAGATTGTATGTCAAGCCTTATTATCAACTCTTCCGAATACTAAACATATAAGTAGGCTTGTTATCGCGACGGTCTAGGATTTTCTCGTGCCTATCGCAATATGGCATATTTCGTCAAGCTGCTCCCTATACACCTAATCTACGGTGGTATTGATGACACCTTGTAAGCGTCACAGCACTTCATCTCCACCCTCGTGACACGCCCGCTTCAAGGCCGTCCGATATCAAAGACGATGTTATCAACAATGCATGCGGAGGCATTGAGAATCTGGCATCTGTCTCACGGGTCGAGGGTGGAGGGCATTTGGTAACTGACTATTTTTGAACTTTGTTATTGAGGTATCTCACGCAATTCTAGATTGTTCAGATCAACCCCACTGGTTTAGCAGAGAAGATCTGGGAAGCCCTGACACTGAATACTACAGTGCAGGCCAGACTATGATGTCTGTCAATGTTTAGTTTTTTAAATCCCAGTTCTTACCCTTCGATATATCTTTCATCACAAATGTATAGAAATAACAGAACGGATAGACGCGTAATAGCGATGTAGTTGTGTACGTCTAGGACGTGGAACAAGTTTACGGAATATAAAAAGGCTATGATGATGTCCGAGGTGAAAGTGCGACAACCAAAGCGCGATTCCAGCCCTCTACGACATTATGCCAACGACCGAACTTGTGCTCCCGGCCCATGCCAGCGATTAGCAAGTACCGGGAGGCATCTCTCTGCTTTGCCACGTCGTCGGAGCCCTCTTTCGTCCATGCTGCTGCGTCAAAGAAGCTTTTTGGGGGAGACACGAACTGCAAAGAGTTGACAAAACCAAGCGCAGATATCGTACCCACTAGAGAAAAGGACTTCAATTTGTTGTCGAGCTTCCACAACCGGATTTCACCCTCCCATGAACCTGGAGGAATCAAAGTCAGTACTGTGAAAATTAGGGAATTCAAAGACACGCACCAGACGCGAACAAATCTGAATAGGGAAGACTGGCCAGGGCTGTTACCCACCGGGGTGTTTTGATGACACCCTCTGTTTCGGATGCAACTTCGTTGAAGCCGTGACTCAAAGGTTGAGTGAACACTGGTTTCTTTTTCTGAGTTACCCACAGACATATGGATCTAATGACGGGTTATAGGACCTGATCTTACGAAAAGAAATATGATGAAAACGTACCCACTATCCCCACCACTGACGAACATGGATTCGTCGATCATTGCAACACTTTCGAGGCGCCCTTCAACGAATTTCATCGTAACATCTCGTTTGGGTTCAGGCTCGCCATCTTCTTGATCAGCAAGGCTGCCTTCTAGAACATCTCGCACACGACTACGTCCTCCACCCCGAAATACCAGTTGCGTTTCTTCCACTATTTTCCAATACCGCGCTGTTTTGTCTCGCGCGCCGACGCTGACGCATGTCTCCCCTCGCAGGGAGTCAAGGGCGACGACGTGATCCTGATGACCAAAGAGCGTTTCGACGTAGCCCATCACCCCTGGGGATAAATCGAACACTTTCAACGAGCGGTCTAATGAGCCGGTGTATAGTTGGTGTGTGGCCTTACGGAAAGATAACGCCTATGGATAAGCAGTTGGTTATTAGTCTAAGAAGAAAGACTACAGTAGGAAGGATGAACGTACTGATATTGTATCTTTGTGACACATTGGCCCAATGAATCCTCTTATCCACTGTGCATTCTCCGCGTCCCACACTCCAAGTCTACGATCCCTGCCTCCGCTTGCAAGGTACTTTCCATCGTCGCTTAGAGCCAATGCCAAGACCTCGTCGGTATGACCTCTGACCTCCTCCTCCCCGCCAGATGTCTGCGCCTTGCCTTTCCCTTTCCCTTTCCCTTGGCTTCGTATTGGGAGGAATGTTGCTGCCTTCTTCCTGGACAATAGATCCCACTTGGTGATGCTTCCATCCTTTTCTGACGTGAAGAGGTATTGGCCAGATTCTGCTGCTACAGCGCATGTAACAGAAGACTTGGCCGTCTTGGTGCGAAATAAAGTTTTGGGAGGTTCAGAAAAGTCAAACTTTGGACAAACACGTCAGGCAAATGAATAAAGTCGTGACAGGTGTACGAACAGAATCCGCGATAAAAAGGTGTATTTTCCCCGAGTGTTCCAATACGTCCCGCTTCAGTCTGGCGGAAATAAGTTCTCGGTCAATTTCAGCCGCATCGAATTCACCGGAGGCTGGTTCAAAAGTTCACTAGCTTGTCTCTTGAGATTTGTAAATAAACGCACCTAATTTTAGTCCTTCCTTGACACCGTCGATATACAATTGAGCAAGTCTCAATCGTTTCTCTGCCGGTGTTTCGTCTGGATCCTCTTCTCCACTGTCTTGTTCCTCGTCACTTGGTACTCTGAGATCTATATTGTCTATGTCTCCTGAGTCGTCATCAGTGTGGTCAGAATCCAGCTCCTCGTCGGCTTTCTTCCTCTTCTTCTGGACACCATTGGCCTTGGAACCTTGTAATCTGACACCGCTCTGTTGCACGCCTTTACGCGATAATTTTTTGGAGATGCTTGGTCCTGCATCATTTGCACGCTTTCTTTTTCGAGGTTTGGACGATGTGAAGAAAGAATCAGGCATGAGATGGACGTTTGGACTTGAAAAAAAAAATTGCTAAACGAATTAGGAAAGAGCTATTATTTATTTATTTAATTGGCAAACTCGCAGGGTTGCTCTGGCACTTGCACGGGTCTTCCAATTGCATGTCTCTGAGGGCTGTACCAGAATCAATCAAAACTGTTCACGAGGATGCCAATGGTTCTATTCGCCTGTCAGAATGTCTCTACCTTCCTGCCGCGGCGTGCAACTCTGAACAGCCACACGCAGTCGCGTAAGAGGTACATAGCACTGCCATTCTACCCCAAGCCAATTTCATCCAACGGCCTGTTGTCTTTCGACGACCACTACAGCGGCAACAACAGTGGTACGTATCGTTTTCCGTGTCTTGATATTAAATATCACGATGATCACAGGAAATGGCTCAATCTTATACTGTGGCGCCTCTCGCGGATGACTTTGATGATCTGCCGCCATCTTATGAATCCGTGCTGAACGCAGATTTTGGTGATTCACCAGCGCTGGCATTGGTGCAACATCGCGATGCTCCTCTTCCCCCTCTTCCCTCGGATGAAACAGAGCCGATCTCGTCCGAACCGGCACCGTCCTCCCCTCTTGCCCCCCAGCCGACGATGCCGAATCCAATTATCTACCCGCCGACTCCCCGCCCCCGGCGCGACCGTCGGGCCGTCGTAATCTCTCGGCCAGCCCCACCAACACACCCACGGCGACGTACCAGTGCACGAAGCCCTCAAATCCCCGATCCTATTCGTGAGCGACGCCGGAGGCGAAGTGCAAACGCCAATGCCCAGCGATCTGTAACCGAGCCCCTACCACAGACAGCCCGCCCCGCTCCTGGCAGATTCAGTACCGACCCTCGTCGTTCGACCTATGCACCCCACCTTGAGCCCCCTTCACCTCTTCTGCGCACCTCTACCGACGTCCTGCTTCGTGTGCAGAAACGGCAATCAAGCTTTTTCGCTTCCAAGTCTAAAACTGGACGAGAGCTTCGTGAAGCGATCAAGGAGATTGTTCCACAGCTCGTCGAGGGAGAAGAAGGCGTACTGCCCGTGCTGGAGGATGCATGCAAGTGCACGGGCGGTAAAATAGATCTGGGCAGTGTCTTGCGTGACAGGACTGGAAAGGTTCGAGTCGGCAGTCTCAGCAAGAACGCATCTACCATGTCGTTGAAGAGAAGCGATGGAAACCGGTGTTTGCTTTTCGCTGCTGTGAAGGACGTGCGTGGTGACGGGATTCTGAGGGCTTTGCTCTCTCATGCAGCGCCCATACCCGCTGCTTCACCCACAATGGAGGATATAAACCTCGCATGCCTCCTTCGAGGCGAAGGCAATGCCTTTTTTCAGAAAATCCGCGGGTGGATGGGATTCAGGCCGCTAGTCAATGTCATTGAAGAAGGTCACGATGGAGGTTTTCAAGCTCAGTTCGATTGGGACGGTCGAGAAATCGAGTTCATTGCCAAAGACCGGCTTTGGTCTCTGTCATATCAGAGCCAGCCAACGCAGAGGGTGGTTCTGTCACTCGTATCAGAATCGGCGCCCACCTGGGTTGATGCTCGACTTGTCACTCCCAAGACAGAAATACTGCTTCGATCAACGACACAGCTTAGCCCTGACCGCCGTGGTCGTGGTAAGGATCTCAGCGTCCCGTTCACGGGTAAACTTGGCCGAGGGAAATGTTATATTGAGGCAAGGCTCGAAAAGCCTCGGGACGATGGGTGGTGTGTCGTATGCTAGTCGCAATCGAACTCTGTCGCAGTGGACATGGTATGCTTGTTACAGTGGGATCGGACTTTCTGTTTGTTGTACAACACTGCAGGTCACGACAACATACACTTTCCCTTACGGAATCTTTCAAACCTACGGACCAGTGGATATATAGTGTGGATAAGCAGAGAATAGTCATAAGTGTACGTATATCGGGGGTCGTGATAGAACTTGGAATTGTATATCTAAACTCTAGGAAAGTTTCATGTAAGGGAATTGGCCATTGGCATCCTGTGGTCCGAAGGACCAGCGCAAAACGGTGAATCCATAAAACCAGGGACATAGTACGATGAAACATGAGCAGGAGGACACTGTGTTAGACCTATACCCAGAGAGAACGTAAGACAGTAACTTGCTAGAAGAAAATGCACGTACGACGGAGAACATCATTTGTGCCATACAGACTGGAATAGGATGCCTCTCTAGACAGTCTGCCATACGAGCTCTCATGCAGGAGCTTGCTTGCGCGCTCTCTCATTATTGCATCTAGTGCTGGGTCCCCGAAAGAACGACCTGATAATACATCTTCCAAATCGCTCTCCTGACTTTCTAACCATTCAGGTTGCATCGTGCCATCATTAACACGACTAACGACAGAGTTGTCGAAAAGTTGCTGCCGTCTACGAGTCGACTTGCGACGATAGACGTAATGAGGATATTTATTCTTGAACTCCACCTTCAGCTTTTTAGCCTGGTCCTGGTACCATTCTTTGTCACTCTAAAACAGAATATCAACAACACTGTCCTGAGGACTGTAAGTAGAATGACTTGCAAAAGGCATCGTGGCCCATTCCTTACTCAAAATTTTGCTGACGTCTCCAGTGCGAAGAGCATGGTTCTCCGCAGAGATTTGTGGGCGCCGCAGGCGCGCAAATATCATGAAGGCGTTCATCGGCCGCCTGGGTGATCCATCGGCATTGAGGGCTTGAGATCTCAGGGCTTCGCCTAGACCGAGCGTTAGATGCTCGTACTGTTACAAACGAGAGTGACGGGGACCTACAGTCTACAAATTCCCCATATGCAGGGAACATGCTGGCATAGTCAGAGCGACCTGGTGTCAAGTATGACGTAGGGGTCGCGGATGGTCTCATCGCACTGCTGTAGCTGAATAAAATGGTACAGGACAAACGAGAAGCAACGATGGATAGGCTGGGGATAATTGATCGCCAAGAAGAGGGAGGGGAGGGGACAAGTGGTGAGAGAAGTCGTCGCTGTCTTGGCTGAGTGTTTTCAAGCGAACTCCCGCTGTGGTCAAGACGCCGTTGTTGTGTTGGCGCTGCTAGATATTCAATCCCTTCGACCTACACAGAGTAGCCAGGCATGCAGGTGCCAATATGTGTGGCCCAGGGGCGGATGAGATCACAAAAGATATTCAACGATTGCAGAATGGAGGCCTAGAAGAGGTCGGGCATTGAGGTGAGGCCGCAAATGTGATCAGCGATACCTCAGGTTACCGTACTAGGCCAAGATCATCGAGGTTTCGTATAGGAAAAGTATACCCTCGAGTATTTGCTGATTTATATAGGTGGCTCATTAGAATGATCAACCAGCCGGTGGAGCTTTAGTCTGTGATTTGTATTGAGAGGGCTTCTTTCATAACGTCGCAAGACCAGAGTGTCCTCGGAAGTGGTAGCCATCAGCCCACATGCGCCCAACCCATTTAATATTTCTGATTGCTTCCCGTGGTAGTCCCAGAAAAGTGCCGAGCTTGACATTGATTTCGTCATAGGCCACGCATCCTATTTGTCGCCCTGAAAACCGATTAAATTCAATCGTATCATCTTCAGGTTGGAAAATGGACTCACATAACCCAGTTTGAGTCCAGCGTTCACGAGAGAGAAGGTGTAAAGGCGTGTCTGCATTTTGGTCTTAAGCCGCTGACCTGAACTACGGTCCCGCTCCAGGCAGGTCCCGCCCTTCGGATATGTGGACTCGGCGTCGAGGTACGCACGACCGACATGCAGAAACACTAGACACTATGAGCTCGACAGTATCATGAATAAGCGGTCGGACTCTTTGGTTACAGGCGAGCAGGCTGTACTACGCAACGCTAACAGCGGAGGGGGTTATCAATTTGGATTGGCATCGAACAATATATTTGTTCAACCGCCATACATTGACGGTCTCTTTTTCGAATTCTACGACGTGGACGTTATAGCAGAGACAGAATGTTAAAGACACAAAAATAGTCTAGGTAATAAAACATCTAGTCACAGCTTGAGAACATTGTAAAGGAGAAACGGACCTGCAATCAGCCTTTCTATCGAAACCATTTATCTTAGGCCATTCAAACCGAGGCGGACTAAGACGAGACGAACTATGCTGCTTGGTAAGGATTATAGTGTGTATAACGGCTAAGGGAGGTGTTGAGACGTACTGGGTTAAGAATCTTCTCGCCAAAAAGATTGCATCCGGCATCCTGGCGTACAAACATCCAAGGCCTTCACGGGAAATAAATTACTATAGCTTTCCCATGTCTCCAGATAAGAAGTCTCGTCTAGAAGAATTTTCTGAGGTCCTTTCGAAGGCGCCAAAGTTATTCGCGGATTTTTAAAAATGCCACGCAAGATGCTTTGTACGATGAGCAGACAGATGCCTCAATTTGGAAAATGATGTGAAGCTCGGCCAGAAAAGCATCTTCTTGAATCCGAAGGGTATGCGTCTAGGTGTGACTGATGTCCAGACCATTATAAGCGCTTGAGCCTCTCCTAGACAAGGAACCGTCTGCGGTCGTCGCTACTTTGTCAATGCCATTATTTAAGATGTATAAAAGGATGGATGAACACGCAGCCCTCAAAGCGAATTCTTCATGTTGCTCGTAAATAGCATATGAATTGGCGAAACAGAATAAGCAGAGAAAGGCGTGCTTCTGAGGAATATAGCGAAGATATTATTGGTACCTGGATCGCCCTAGGGACCCGGAATGCAGCATAGCCAAGAACCAGAGTAATTCAAGATAACGGCGACAGAACATCTAAGACTTCTCGTTTGATGAAGTTGTTGGAAGAGATGAGCTATAACGTGTCAACTTGCACCGAAAGAGCGGAGTTCTCGAAAACAGTGGAAGTGAATTAGAATCTAGATGAGGGTGCAACGATTGGCGTGCTGTGGTATCGCTGAAGAAAACATTGAGCCCAGTACGTACTTGATTCTTTTGACGCGAAAATAATACGCTTGTATGCGAGAGCACAATGATCAGGAAATGAGCAAGAGCTAACCAACATAGCACAATCATCTTGCAAACTGTCGACGATATCACTGACGGTTTACATCAAGTAACCCAGCCATTTCGCACAGTCAATGCTGGGAGATTGACATCAAAATCAATTACTTCAGAAATGTATAATCAAACTCACGGGGTACAGCTTGTTGAGTGCACGATGGTGGTTCTTGAGAAATTATGCCGGCTCATTCCGAGCCTAGTTAGGGTCCTTCCGGGCCGGATTCGACTTGGCTCGATCTCGCACTTTCCTTCAAAGCTCGAAAGGTGTTTCTTCATCTATCATGAGACCGGAACTGATTGCTGTGCGAACTATGGCACTACGGCTGGTATGTGGATGCAACCCTCAAAGTTTTGAACTGACTGGAGCAGAACAGTGAGTCCGTCCAAGAATCATACCACCTCACGATTTTCATTCCTCGTTCAAGTTCTATTGAAGTTATAGCTATGCTGCTTATGGTATCTCCTATTCTGCAGGCACTCAAGCTGGCGAGGAACGACCTTCTATCTGTATCTATTTGACTTCTGAACTTGTGAAATCTCCAAAGATATGAAGTGCTATAATGCAGGTCTTCAAGGGGGTATCCCTGCAGCTACATCCCGTATGTGGGTCCTCAAGCTGTCTTATCACATAAAAACTCGCGCAATCGGTGCAGCACATGGAGGGATCAGATCTCTTGCGCGACGCTTGCATCATTGTATAGTGCTAGGCCTTCTCTTTCATCAGCAGTGGCACCTCGTGAGGCTTGTTTTACCGTGGTTAGCTCGTGCCAAGACATCCCATACTCTGTCTCTTTAATCCGGGTAATCAACGGCAGGCTTACAGGTTTCTTTCCCAAGGGCCATACTCTCCCATTCATCCTTCCCCTAGCATGACTGGAGTGCGTAATGATGACCGAGAAGTGTCTTCCACAAGTATCATCACCAGTCTCGAGGCCCAATCTATTTCAACAAGTCTTTCGCAAACAGTGGACGGCTCCGGCTCGATCATCCGAATTGAGTCGTACACACTTTTGAGCTATCATTCTCAATCACAATTATCCTCTCCTCCTCCAGCTACTTCAGTGCTATCTTCTGGGAACACGGACGATTCCTTCCAGAGCAAAGGCAAAGATGTTGCTATTGCTGGTGGAGTTGCGTGCATTGTAGTTGTTTTTGCCATTAGCGCTATCATCTTCGCTATCTTTCGTTACAAGAAGCGAAAGCAACGCTATCCATCAGGGTCGCGAACTTATTGGTGAACAAAATATTTAACAAGAGTGTTGGTAATTGTGGCCTTTCTAGAATAAGTGCTGAATTTCCTCGATAGAACGTTACATCGCTTGCGTATGGCCAGCATTGAGGCGCTTCTTATATGCGCCGGTAGACCCGTCCCGTCCCACATGAATCTTGACATCTCCCCAGTTTCCCTGCCGATTCGTATTGGTCCATCCAGGGTCGATCTACATTCTTTTAGATGTGTCTGGGCTTTTGGTGGGGCAAAGCCCCATTTCACCCCCGGATTTTCTGATCGCGGGGAATCCCACATGCATACCAGACGTTTTATTGTCACTCGAATGTCATTGGGAAATGGTAAGAATATTTGCGTGTTAGTTGTAGCTATGTTGCCACGCCGTACTATTCTGCTACTTGATATATATTATAATATTATATCCCACAAATATATGTATTTATGACTGGTTTAAATCGGCCTTCCGTTGGCAAGGCCGCTTACCTTGATGGACAACCTAGTGTTCAGGTTTAATTTGAGCAGCTGGCATTTACATGTTTTCAGAGAGATGGAGAATTTAGAACATAGCATTTGCCCTGAAGAGGAGTATTAATCCGGGCTTTCTGTTACAAGTCTACCATTGGTCAGGCGTGGGGCGGATCATCAACCTTCGTCGTTCCATTCTACGCAAATTACACATTTACTGCAAGCGCGTTTCTCTCTAGCACTGAGTACCCAACGGGCCGCCGCTGTCCGTTTCGAAAAACCACCACGTGCAATCCCTGATGTCACTTCTTGCCGGTCAGGGTCCATTTTTGTTGCAGAATGGAGGCTGAATGCGACCCGACAAAGTACATGGATGTGCCAACAAATACCCTCGTTTGAACGTCACACAAGTACCTCTGAGGTTAGTGTCGCTTTTTTGGCTGATCATTTTAATGCAAAAACTCACATTGTACGTCTGGCATACTATCCCAGCTTCTTCATGTGTTCTTTGAAATTCGTTTTGAGCTTGTGGAAAAACCCGAAACGAGAGTTCGCTCCAACGACATAAAGATGTCACGCGCGGAGTGTCAAGCCAATAGATATTGCGCTTGGCTGAGCTCTGCAAACGCATGCAGAATGTAGACTACAGTACCTACTTTTATACTAAAGTACTAAATTACTAGAACTTTCTATAAATTTCCTGCGTCTTCTTCTTTAATCAGCATGCTCGGCATGATGCCGGATTGCCATATTCCAACAGAGCTGCTCTAGTTCGCATCTAGACAACAACCTTTAACTTTCAGGCAGATCGTTTTTACCAGTGCTGCGATGGCCTTCGAGCTACCTGGCGGTTCGAGACCGACGCCCTGGCCGTTACTACAATACTGTTCAATGGCTCTTAACTGCCTTAATGGTTTGCCCTCCGCCATCTGCCAGTCTTCTTTCAGCTAACTTCTGCAGCTCACTTGCGGCCGCGAGTCGACAGTCAGTGCCTACAGCCCACAGTGTAACACGTTGGTGACATTTCTCCTACTCCGACGAGTCGTTTGACATCATGCGC
Organism: Armillaria sp. CMW 4456; assembly: GCA_028551335.1. Classification (NCBI taxonomy): domain Eukaryota; kingdom Fungi; phylum Basidiomycota; class Agaricomycetes; order Agaricales; family Physalacriaceae; genus Armillaria; species Armillaria sp. CMW 4456. The sequence goes on from JANDKJ010000221.1 coordinate 115,605, forward strand.
AGATTTATTCTACGAGAATTCCTATGCGACATTCCGGACTACCTAGTTGGGATATTACGGAAATTTGTAGGCAAGGAATCACTGTTTGAGCTCCGCACCATTCTAACATTTGATAAGGAGCGCCACGCTGTTTTCGTGTTTAGGAGAAATTCACGTCGGAAGAAGTATGGGCCGCCGGGCCGTACGTATAGAGCGGTGCTTGGAACGCCTGGCGTAGATGCTCTTATTTTCAGGATTAACAATTGATCGTTTCAGGATTATTTTGTGTTTGCTATGTTTAGCAATAGTTCTGGCGATATTCATAGCCCTCTTCCATGCTATAAACATTAATATGGGCAAAAATTATTCTCCTCCGAACTTGGCGTCCGAGGTCCAAGAATGTTGGAGGACTCCCGACCGGATGCGCGCCAGTCGGCAGTAAAAAATCAGCGTTACACTCTCGGTTACGTTGCTGCATGATTGTGGAGCTGATTCCTAAAACAAGATTCGACCCCACAATTGGGTTAGAACGTCCGGACTGATTGGAGATGTAGGTGATGTCTAAACGGTCGCTGGTAAGAATTTCAGGCCAGAAAGAATAGCCGTTCCCTCCAAGAGGAAGGCTGGCATATAAACTTACAAGTATGGAAGCCAAGTCTGGTATGCGTTGTGCTTTAAACGGGAGGAGTGGAGAGGTTCGATGATTGATCAAGTTACGTTTTGCCAAGGGCGATCAGGAATGCTTCTCCGCGTGGTACCTTGGTGCGTCACTAGCTCTAAAGCTTCGGAGTTACTAACTGCCTTCATTTTTGTATATAAGACAGGACTCTTTCAAGATGGCTTCTTTGTTTTCCCTCCAGTCGCCGTCTGTCCTGCGCGTGATTTGATCTATCCACCAACAACAGCCCGACTTACAGCAAGCTTTCCAACTTGACGCTCGCCCACGTCTTCACTCCTCTAACTTATCTTTTCCATTGACGCCTATCCTGAAGACTGTCATGACTGACTCTCCTCCATCGGAAAAGTACGAGACAACGGTCTCCACGGAGAGCGTTCGCGCTACTGTCAAGGATGGCATACCTCATTACATGGGACTTACTGGTGACAAGCTCCTTAAGGCTGTCACCCTCACTGCTACTCTTGGTAAGAGAGTGCCTTTCACCTTGCCTGACGCAGCATCTGACTGATCCTAGGATTTCTATTGTTTGGATATGACCAGGGCGTCGTGCGTCTCCCTGCCTTGTGACCTTCCTTCTCTTCTGATGAACGTGCTCTTCGCAGATGTCGGGTATCATCTCTGCCCCTCAGTTCTATAGAGTATTTCCGGATCTAAACCCGGAAAATGTTGGAAGCAAACATTCTTCCACGATGCAGGCATTCTATACCGCCATCTACGAAGTTGGATGTCTTTCAGGAGCGATCTTCGCTCTCATGTGCGGCAATAAACTGGGACGCAGAAAGATGATGATGATGGGTGAATATTCATGTTTCTGCCTTCTATCCGTTGTATTCATTGACGGGATCCCGGTAGGCGGTTTCTGGGTCTCAATCGGAGCTCTTATCCAAATAACTTCTATGCCTGGGTACGTTTGAATGATCTTTCTCACATCCGACGAAATTGGACTTACGTTTCCCCATATCTGATCTGTAGTCATAAAGCCGGACATCAGTTCGTGATTGGACGCATTGTTACAGGCTTTGGAAATGGCCTCAATACCGCAACGATCCCCAGTTGGCAGGCAGAGTGCTCCAAGGCTCACAATCGAGGACTCCACATTTGCATTGAGGCAAGTATGATCGCTATGGGCACTGGTGCGCCGAACATTTAATCTATTTTTGCAACCGGAAACTGATTGCAAATATAGTCATTGCGTATTGGATCGATTTTGGACTGTCCTACATTGATACCTCTCTCTCGTGGCGTCTTCCCATCGGTCTTCAGATCATATTTGCCGTGTTACTTATTCTAGGCGTCTCCCAACTACCGGAGTCTCCCCGTTACCTATTATCTACCGGACAAACTATAGAAGGAGAGCATGTCGTTGCAGCATTGGGTGCTGAACGTGTCGACTCGGAGACTACCCAGCAGCAGAAACGCGTCATTATTGAAGCCCTTGAGTCTGTTGGGGAACTCCAGATCAAGCACGTCTTCACGGGCGGCCCTTCGCAGCACTTCAGGCGCACGCTCATCGGTGCTTCCAGTCAACTGTTTCAACAAATCGGTGGATGTAATGCCATCATCTATTTTGCGTACGTCTTTTGTATGAACGGAGATATACTGGAATATTGACGATCAATCAGCCCGGTCATTTTTCAGACGTATATTGGTCTCGACCGTCAGCTTTCCCTCATCCTAGGCGGGGTCAATTCTACGGTCTATGCTCTCTCGGCCTTTGGTTCATACCCTATGATCGAACGTCTTGGTCGGCGAAAAATGTTCTTGTGGGGTACCGCTGGTCAAGCATTGTCAATGGTAAGTGACAACTTGCGGCGTTACGGGAGAGATTCTCATTGCTTCGTTTAGTTCCTTGCATGCTTTTGTCTCATCCCTTACAACGTGAAAGGTGATACACAGAGCACTGCGACGTACGGAGCTGTTGTCGCCCTCTTCCTCTTCCTCATGGCCTTTGGATGGTACAGTGTTCCGCAATTCCTAGACTGGCATGATCTTTTAATATATATTTTAGCACATGGCTTGAATTGCCTTGGCTTCTACCTGCTGAGATCAATCCGAACGCTATCCGCACGAATGCCAATGCCATATCTACCATGACAAACTGGCTATGGAACTTTGCTGTCGTTATGTGGACCCCTCCCATGCTCGATAGTCTTGGTGGTTTCGGCACTTTCCTCTTCTTCGGCATCGTGAACCTATGCTTCTTCCCTTTCATTTGGCTCTTCTATGTTGAAACCAAGGGTCGGTCGCTAGAAGAGATCGACATTGTCTTTGCCAAGGCTTACACACAGGGCGAGTGGTATGTCAAGGTTGGGAATGAGTTGCCTCGGCTCACTGCCGATGAGATCGAGAGCGAGGCAGTCAGATGGGGTCTTGCAGGTGACGAGGAGCATCGCGCTGGGTCGGCGGCACCGTCCGTGTGGGAGGACCGGGGCGACAATGAGAAGCAACAGCGTTCGGCGAAGTAGAATGGCTGACTGGATTGGCCCAAAAGCCACTAAGTCCGCGCATGTATATCCATTTGCAGTGTAACCGTTTAGTTTGATGCTGTAGCTAATATGAATTGTATTTATCCTAGAACTAGAATATTTTGTTCAGGACTCCTTGTGGCTGTGGTATGACGTAAGGTTGATACTTCTCTCTCGACCCACCAAGGTGCCGCCTTGCACTTCTACACCTTATGAACAAATTGAAACGACCTTTACCTACTTCACCCACAAAGGCACCATACTCTAGCGCTGTGCAAGTTATTGGTACCAATGTTCCCACCAAATATTTGCTTGACCACAACGGGATAGTACCTCCAGAGGATGTAACGCCTCGAAGTCGCGTCGAACAGTATTGGGCTGCTCGAGCATTGACTGCGGAGGCATTGCTATCAGCACGAACGGAGCACCACCGGGAACTGCGTACACTTTCGTATGGTGAAGAATTGAAACGTTCAGTGAGCATTGGTTGTTCATCTCCGTATTGTCTGACCACAATGACTTTGGTAGCGTGAACGAAATGCTCTCACGAAGGCGAACGAGGATAAAATATTAAGAATGGAGAAACTCACTGTGTGTCCTTGTCTATCCGACGCGTCCATTATTGACCGCTTCAATTAGTGGGTCCTGCTCAGCGTCATAGTATTTCTGGCACTATTAATTGTCTGGATATCTCATGTGAGCCAGCGTCGTACACAACGTCCACAACGCTGGCTTCTACCTTCTCATTTCACAATACCTATACTTTCGCCTTTCACCTCTGTGGTAGGTGATATCGTCCATTGGGTTCTCTCCGTTGAGCTCTTCAATAGGTTGAGAAAGAGGTCTCAGTCATTGGCTCAAAGACCATTGTTTTCGCTATCGCTATCGTCGCTTGCCTTGCATATTTTGTGTATCGACATTGGCTTGGGTCTCGTCTACGCGAAGAATGAATCCAGGATGGTGTATTTGTATTGTTAGTCGATCTCTTTTTTCAATGTATTTGCGCTGTTGATAGGGTCCAATAGAAGCTACAGACCTTGCAGTGTTCGAGGTTTTCTAAACTGTGTGATTGGTGGAATATTTTGAGTCAAGGTGCAATTTTGACATTCATTCATCTGAAGAACGAAACCACTGTCAAAGTGCCTCGTTTCTTTTCCGAAGCATATGTCCTTCCAGCCACCTTAACACCAATAATAGTGACATTAGAGGGAGCGCTGCCTTCTGTGGCGTCAGATTAACTCCCACAACTTGTCAAGCAGCCACCATCTCATAAGGGACTCTGACCCACAGCCAACCTTCGACGAATCGATTGTCTCAGTTGCATTGATACTCCGTCACAGATCACCGGACTTTCGCAATCTCGCGCCCGGTCGCACCGCAGCTACCGCGTAGTACACAGCCCGTCGTGCCTCGCAGGGCCTACACGTTCAATTTCATTTACGGGTGAAACGACTACGGCTAGCGGCCGACTGTCAAATGTGGTAGTAGAACACCGGTAGGACGCAGTTCCACTTGCTGACAATGATTTGCCTTCTCTCATTCGATCGACGGACATCCACAGCCAATATCCGTTTCCTCAGTCCTGACGGACTTTATGACATTCTCAGTCAGTTCTTGAATGACTGGAAGTCTATCGATGCATCTTCCTTGACCATAACTGCGCAGTCATATTTATAGCTTCCGCGGGTGATGTTGAGGCATCATACTTATTTTAGGAGGAACTGCGCGACGAGGGTGACGGCTTTCATTTCCTCCCGTTTCTTCTCCACTACTCTTTCCTCCTCGAATTATGGCACGGAGTGGCCATTTCGACTCGTCCACTATAAGTCTTTTGACCAAGAGTCCATCATCGATGCTGCGTAATCGGGATTCAGAATGGGTAATATAAGCTTTCTTTACTTTGCTTGCAACTTTCTAACCAGTCTTCCAGGGAGATAATCCTTACGCTGTCGGGTCAATGAGCTCGAGGACACCGTCGTTGTCAGGCAAAGTACGTGTCAGTTCGGAAACCATGATCATTGATCCATATTCGATAGTTTTCGCTCGGTGCCGACCCTTCTACGTGGGGCTCCAATCTGTCGCCAAACATCGAAGAACCTGATGATGCGCTCCACTTACCTACAGTGCGCGGCGGAAAGATGGTGGAAGATGCAGATCTCTCTTTCTCGAGGCGCGGGATTGCCAACGTGGGCTGCCTGACGATTCTTTGTACAGGGATAATTATGCTCTTGTGAGTGCCTGCGTTGCTGTTGACGTTCACAATGCTTTACAGTCTGCAGTATCGGGTATCCAATAATGACATACGTGCAAGACCTGAATACACCGACGACGAGTTCGAACCTCGGTGTCAACGCAACAGGCCAGGTCAGTATCAAACGGTTGATGCTGGGTTAGCGGCGTTTTGATGTTCTACTCGTTCAGGTTCCCGATATTGGTAACTTCGGCCTAATTGATGCGGATACCCCGGAAGATGCTTATACCTTCACATCGTGGCGAGATGGTTCTGAATGGCAGCTTGTCTTCTCAGATGAGTTCGAGACAGAGGGGCGCACGTTCTATTCTGGTGATGACCCTTACTGGGAAGCGGTGGACATGCATTACTGGGTGCGGTTTATGCGCTTAGTCCAATGGTTTATTTATGACCTCTCTTAGTCGACGAACAATATGGAGTGGTATGATCCTGCTGCAGTAACGACTGCAAATGGCGCTTTGCAAATCACCTTGTCCAAGAAAGAAACACACGACTTGGATTACCAAGGAGGTAAATATGATTCCCCGCCGCACATCCTGCCACTAACGCACACGACGTAGGCATGGTGTCAACATGGTAACCTGGCAGAATTGTGCTGTCCATGAGACTTCGTCTGATAGATTATTCTCAGGAATAAGTTTTGCTTCACTGGTGGATATTTATCCGCCTCTGTTCAGCTTCCTGGGATCAGCAATGTCGTTGGCCTGTGGCCCGCCGTGTGGGCCATGGGAAATTTGGGACGTGCAGGTTATGGTGCGACACTGGAAGGGATGGTACGTCAAATATCATCCCAATGGGCATATACTACATTGCTTCTAGTGGCCTTACACGTATGACACTTGTGATGTCGGGACGGCACCGAATCAAACCATCAACAATGAACCTACAGCTGCGCTAACTAGCGGTTATTCAGATTCAAATTACGAGCTCTCATATCTCCCCGGACAACGACTCTCACGGTGTACTTGCGATGGAGAGAGTCATCCAGGACCGAAACATTCTGATGGCACATACGTCGGGCGTTCTGCACCCGAAATCGATGTTTTCGAAGCGCAGGTCAGCGATGAAATTGGCCAAGTATCACAATCAGGACAGTGGGCAGTACGTCTACTTCTTCTCTAGCTTCGTTAGCCGAATTTGATCCTTCTATACGGTAGCCATTCAACAAGGGATACGTTTGGGATAATAGTTCGGATAACTTGATCATTGCAGACACCAGTATATCTGAACTGAACTCGTACATCGGTGGTTCAACGCAGCAAGCAACCTCGGTCGTTTCAACGACAAACTCGGAATGCTATCAACTATCCACCGGATGTTATGCCACTTACGCTTTTGAGGTAACTGGTTCGAAGCTTTGAAATGAATCTCGCTCATTACGGGACTTTTTCTTTTCAGTACAAACCTGGTAAGCTGCTGTCAGGGTTTTGAGGCCGCATGGCGAACTGACGGTACAACATTCTCTAGGGTATGATTCTGACGGCGCTGTAAGTGTTTGAAGCTCGGCGTCATCTTCTCATGCTAATGATATCCTTTCCGCAGTACATCACATGGGTCAATGACGGAAAAGTGGCTTGGACCTTAAACGCCGCAGGTGTAGGAGCAGACTCGGATACCGAAATTTCTGCCCGACCTGTTCCAAAAGAACCCATGGTTCGTAGGCGCTTCTTTCACGCGTCTGTCGTATGTTTCCTTACATGTTTTGATGTGCAGTATATCTTGGCGAATCTCGGAATGTCGACGAACTTCGGAGAGGTAGACTTGGACCATCTCACCTTTCCAGCAATTATGCTTATAGACTGGATCCGCGTTTACCAGGTTAGTTGAAACATTGCCGCAGTGTTTTTCTTACGCTTGCTCAGGATCCGAAAAACATTAACATTGGCTGCGATCCCGAAGATTTCCCGACAGCTGAATATATTGCTACGTGCGTCCACTTCTCTCCTTCCATTAGACGCGCACTGAGATTGTTTGAAGCTATTCGGATGCTTATACTAATCCTAATTATACAACATGGACCGACGACTATGGCCAGACATTTCCTAAGAACTCCCTGGTGGATAGCTGCTAGATCGCATATTTTGATTGTCTGATTAGGACTGCATAAATAATGTACCATCATCAGCCAGCATTTTCTGTCATATTATTGTCTATACAGTGCATGGCGGACATTCATTATTCTACTACTAATTATTACATAGAGCAGCTTAACTGTTCAGGCAATGCTAATACTTGTTGCCTTGCCTGGAAGGGTGATTATCCCTTATCAAATTTATGAATTTATCTGCAAAGTTCATGATTGATTTGCACGTGGCCCCCTGGCGCATGGTCACACGTGCGAGCTGTCTCGAAGCTGCCCTCCACGACGAGCAAGCTCGGTTCTCCACTCTGTTCATTGCGCAACCATCAAGGCCCAAGGCATGAGCCAGGATATCTCTGCCAATGGACGTCCTGTTGACAAGGGCAAAGGAAGGGCCGCGGAGCCTCCTACCGAACGCACACCCTTAATTACACCTGCTTCGAGCTCGTTGTCCTCGTCGATGGTCGATATCGAGCTCTCACATACGCAGGCTCGACGGCCTCTCTTCCATAAACTGCTCTATGTTTTCTTTATCTCCCTGCTGTCTTGTATCCTCGCTGTTGCCGTCCTCGCATTGCTCGCATGGTCTTACGCTGCACGGGCCTCAGACCTGTCTCCCGATGCCATCATCAACGACGGGCTGGTCATCGAGGGACCAAGTCGCGTGGATATATTAAATGTATCGGATACGGGCGGAATATACGCCCGAATAGAAGGAAGAATAGGCCTGGATGTTGGCGGTATCATTGGCGTAAACAGCGACGATCAGGATAACCTGGTGTTGGACCTTTGGAAGTCGTTAGGTAGATGGGGAATTCGGAAGTTGGACCGCGTCTCTGTGCATATTTCCAGTGTCCACGTTGTATCCGAGCAGGATGAACTACTGGCAACCATTACCATTCCGCCCCAGGAAATAGCTTTAACTGCTGATCCTCCTGCTGATCTATTGTGGCTTCAGCCCGTCTCTACCATCGTATTCATTCAACCGACGACCAACGGCTCCGTCCTAAAATCCTTCGTGCAAGAAGCATGGAGAGAAGGATCATTCACTCTGAAAATGGACATTGAGGAGGTTGCCGTTGAAGGGGGCAATTTGGGCGAAACTAGTTGGAGACACAATCTGCACAGAACATTCACAGATGTTAACACTGTCATACAATTGATAAGCGAGTCTGTGTCTTTCGCTGTGTTTGTCCCACTCTGATGTGTGCACTAGTTCCTAACCTTCCAGGACTACCTCAGCCTGGTCGAAATGTTCCATTCCCTCCCCTGACGGATCTTGTAACCCTTGAATCTTTCTCCGTAACGGCTGTCAACGATAAATTGACTCTGGAAGCTTCTGCAACCGTCATTGATCCCGCCCCATCAGCATTCAATTTCACTTTACCACCTCTCCCATTCGTCGTCTCCCTCCCTCCGAATATTCCAATTGCTACTGTGATGACGGAATCGTTCACAACAACCCATCCAAATATCACTCTACAAATGACCGGATCAGTGCTCCCCCTACCATCTGGTTCTTCTTCAGTTCTTTCTGTTTTCCTATCACAGTACCTCTCCTCACTACCCAATCCCATCACCATCTCAACACCTCTAGTTTCGAATTTATCGTTAGACGCTGTATTTCCCGGGCCTCAACCTCGGCCCAAGGTTTTGCGTAATGTCACGATTTACGACATGAAGATTAAGCCTCGGGGGAGCATTTTCTACGCGAGTGGTACCGTCTTTGCCCGTGTTGTCCTACCGAAAGGTTTAAATATCGACTTGGATGTAACCCACGTCCTACCCGACGTACTGGTGTTCGATGGCGAGCCGCCGCAGAGCAAAGACGTCCATCCTGATCCACTACCTGATCACGCATTTGCGCACATACAACCTGACGATTGGCTAGAATCGAAGTGCGTTCCAGCACCAAGTGATGAAGATGGAGGTAGCGCTTTTGCCGTGAGCGCAAAGATAGAAGAAGTACCATTAGAGGTACTTCCTGGACGACAGAAGGAGTTTAGCAACTTTGTCAGCAAGGTAATCTCACCTTCTTATTTTCTATGCTTAAGATGTTATTGACTTGATTGAATTCACAGGTTATATTTGGCTCTGACGGTGCGCTCGCTGGTCTCACAGGAACCGTTGCTGTGCGCGTGGATGTGCCGGGACTGCCTTCGGAGGATGATAGTCTGCAATTAGATGGGCTACCTTTTCAGGGAAGCGTTCGTGTTGGGAAGAAAAGCATGTTTTCCTTGACTGAATGGTTCCCTCTGCTGTGATTTGGACTGACTTTGTAACAATATTGTAATCACGCATTCTTGTATAGATATGGCATTTCAAACATTTATTCTGAGGGACTATAAGATCCAGATGAATACGAGCTCTCATCTTCTTCTGAATCGGAACTGATATCTATTGTTACATGAACACCAGCCTGTAAAAGAGGCTGCATATCACGGGGCTCTTGTTGAAAGGTAACACGAACGCTGTGCAAAGGAATGCCAATGTCACGTCTGGAATGTACCAGGGAACGTACTGAATGCCAATCGTCATAAGAGTGGTACTGTAATGTGCGAAGCAAAGGGCAAGGTATTACGCCAAGACTAGGCTCAAGAGTAGCCAAAGGGATGCTCTCAGATAATTCCATCTCCGTCACTGAAGAAAGAATGGAGAAGAAAGTACCCAGAGACTCCTGGCTAGCACTGATTTCGTCAAGCTTCAGACATCGAAGCCTATGCAATGGAATCGTGGAACTCGTCAAACGGATAAAGCATTCCAAAAGAGGGGCCGCGTCTTGTACTGTTTCGATGGGATCCAAAGCGCTCCTGACGTCCTCCAAGGAGAGGACCTCCAGAGCGGGAAAATGCATGATAGAGACGAACTGAACAGCATCTTCAACGTCCACAAATCCCAAAGCGAAATGAGACAACATCAGGGCTGAAATTAAGGTCGATCCTGTTGCGCCACAGGGACATGACCCGATCACCGAGAGGTGGCGCAAATCAGGGGACCCAGATATAAGGTCCGTAAATTCACTCCAAGTAGGGACGACGTCGGGAGCATGGTACTTCAGCTCTAGGCTGGTAAGATTACTGAGGGACGAAGCTGCGGCACCCCAATTAACGTGGACACCAACGAGGGAGAGGTGAGTGAGTCCTGGTAGAGGGATCCCACCGAATAACTTGAGGGGGTCGCGTAGGCGCTGGGGAAGGAAAATTTGGCCTTTTAAAGCAAAATAGGCGTTACAACGAGATAGTGACAACCGCTGTAGCGCTGGTAACGATGCCACGTCAAGTTTTTGAGTCTCCAATAGAAAGGTATGCATTGGTGCCCAGGTATCGAGAAGGATGTCTACGTCTTGCAGACGCTTGAAATGCGGCTCAAGGAGTCGGATGACGGATCGCATGCCATTGGAGGTGAAGCCGTGAGGTTCTTCTTCCCAGTCCCAAGACGGATCACGGAAATCCATTAACAGATCGAGCGGGAATGTAGAAGACCTCGAGAGCATACTATTTGCCCGAAGGTATTGAATCGATGTTAATGGAAAATTAAAACTGATGAATTTCCATAGCTCGCCGGTCGATAGTGCGACATTCCACCAGCGCCGGCATGTCTGAGAGACGATAAAAGGAGCTGGTATCGGGTGGTGCCTGGTCTCCTTTGCTGCCAGGAAGAAAATTTTGGCCAACAGTTCATTGGGAAGCCTGTCGATGGGCAAAGTCGACGAGGAGTCGACGGAAAGGGCAGCGAGTTCTTTGTCCAGCATTCTTGTAACGGTTCCTGTTCAAAATTGGTTAGCCTTCGCTGATATAAGTAGATGATGCGACACCTACAAGGACAGTGGACACATCAACGTGAGGCTATGAAGTAGCTAAAGCAGATAGCCAACAGATTGTCACGTCTTATACCGTCATCCTTGGGCGCCCGCCGCTGTCTTCGGAATCAGGGATATTATGGTTAAATTTTCAAGACGGAAAGGCTTAATCGGTGGTGTTAGAAGAAATGCAGGAAGGCCTGACTGAAAAGAGAACAAACACTTGGACGCATTGAAACACAGGGTGAGAAATGCTATCGAGCCGCAAGGCAACCCGAGGCATTGAATTCTCGAGACGAAGCTCGTTCACATGCTTGGTAACCCCCACATAGCTCCGGAGGAGGGTTCTTTTCGACAACACGGAACTTCTCCCGATTGTAAATGACTTGCCTATTAGCGGCTGTACCTTCAGTATCCCATTCACGGAAACTTGCCGTTGAATTATTTGAAACCCTGAAATAGATCAGAGACACGATAAGAAGGCCTCATGTTATGTATTGCTTACTGTCAACGGGTTTATCGATATCCCTCTCTGTTTTGACAGTTATGTCATGCAGATACTCCGGACAAATGATAAGTAACACGCTGCCTGGGAGAAGGGGGAGGGAAAGGAGGAGAATAGGGCAGTCCAGACTACGCTTGCAAAGTTTTGAAGCCCTGAATTGAGCCGAATTGACGACGCCACACAAGAACAGAAAGAAAGCGGCGCCACGTGGCTTGTTAAAGGCCTTGCCATACACAGCCAACCTTTGGCACTGCTTCTAGAATTCGAAGTATCTGCAAGGTTTCCGTAATGTCCTCGAGAGCGTGCATCTGACATCTGCTCTCGAATCGCTTTTATCTCGACCAAGATCTAAGATCTCCATTCAGAAATTACCGGATATATCGACCCGTAGCTGGGAATCTACAGCATGGCAGTCAGTCGCCGTTTGGGTTCTCACAGCGATTTGCTAAAGCGCTTAATCCCGCGGTAATTCGAGATTAACACGCTGGCGTTTACCGCAGATGTTTCGTTTGAGAATAACGAAAATTTTCATTCTGAACAACAGATTCCGTAACAAGTTAGTCTCTCACCAGGTGTAATTTCCATTGCACGACCCTTACTTTGTAATATGGAATTTTCTCACGATATAAAATTTGGGAAAAACTTGATTGCACAAAAAGGTGTTGTAAGACATTCAGAAGGGGTATGAAAAAGATTCAAACACTAATGTCAAAATTCTCACGCTGAATTAAGGGGGGCAGAAGGTCAATCTAGCACCAGGTTAGCAAGGAGAAATGACTGGATTGATGCAACAACATACGTGTAGTCCGCTGCCAAGTTGGAGTCACAGGTGTACAAGGCCGTGCCGCTAGATTCATCATATGCATAAACATAAGAGTCGGGGCAGTTGTCCTCTGTCGTCCCGCCTCCGTAAGAATAGGCACAATTAGCGCACAAATCCACGTACTAAAGTAGGTGTAGTATGCAACACCTGCAGCATTGTCAGCTTATTGTAAAAGCTGAGAATAAAAACAGACAAACCGGATGCAGGACAAGTAGCTGGGGTGTTGTGGCTTCCTGAACAGCAGTTTGCAGAGTCGGCTATGGCACGAAGTAAATCAAAAGACATTGATAAATGGGGGTTGAGCATACCTTGGTTTCCGTCCAAGTTCGCCTCCTGAAAGAAGATGAGTTTGAGTCATAACAAACACACTCGGCTTGTGTGGTGAATTTGACGTACACAAGCTGATCGACATCCAACTGGGAATCCGGAGGAATCGTAGGGTCCCTTCAATGGAGCGGGGCCTATTGCTCTCTGTCAATTTATGTTCAACGGAACACAGAAATACTACGAACAGTTGGGTCCCAAATCCACCGGACACGACGGGATACCACAATTCTTGTTGTTGTCAATTCTGGCAGGAAGGTTGTAGCCATCAACCAAAGATACTTTATCCCATTATTATCAGTAATCAAGCTGCGTTATGAAAGTCAGGTATTCGTACTATCATAATAGTCAAGCCATCCATCTCCCTGGAGGGTCCATTCTGCGACGGTTGCAGGGGGTACACCCTTTTGAAGATGTAAGCCTCATTGTCACACAAAGACCATGCCTACAAAAACTCACAGTGCCAGTGTGTGGATCGCATTGAAGACCTCCGTTACATCCTCCGTCAATACATGAATTTGGTCCCGGGTTACTCGAGAAATCGCAGTCCCTGCGAGCCTATGACAAGAAGACCTCCGGTCTCAGAACGCAGGTTCGTCGGAGAAAAAGCAGAAATCGTCACCCAGATTCTGCCTGCCTTCCAATTGTCCGGCACATAGAAAGATACCGCGGTATAGGCAGCCGCTTCCCACCTGAAAACACAATCAAAATGCTATATAGGTACCGATACATAAAACAAACCCAGTCGGGTAGCTGGGCACGTTCGAGGCGACATTCAAGTCAGTAAAAATCTGCGACAAACGTTCAGTCCCACATGGAGAACAAACAGTATTGATGCAACTCACAGCAGGCCTGGAAACGAGTTACGATTACGATCGACAGATTCTATAGAATAATCATTCTTCGGATATTTACCAAATCGTGAAAGGACAGCCGTTGTACACCTGTCCCGCTGTCAAGTTACACAGATGCGAAGCATAACAGTGCGATATTACGCACCGTGAATGTACGCGCCAAAGCGCTGGAGGTAAAGACAAGAGCAGTTGCAATAGAGAGTTTCATCTCTGCAATAGAATCGAGGCGACCACAAAGTGCACTGAAACGTAGATTGCTGGCTATCCTACTATTTATACCATTCTTCAAGGCCACACCCCAAACGGATCCGAGCCAGGCCCCAAAGCTCTATGAACACGCTCCGATTACCATGAGGTGCCAGTACCCAATGATTCTGGTCCGCTTCCTGCAAAAGGATATGATCTATTCATTTACGAAACCATGATGATGGACCATGCTCACGGGATATCACGCTCTGGTGCATTAGAAAACTCCTGTAGGTGAAAAAGAATTCCCTTGTGCTTGCGGGGGTCTATTTTGGCGCATACCGCGTGAACATCAGTAAATTGGATCACAAGATTGTATACTTGCCTCCACTCGGCGTAAATATGGATGCTTAGATGCCAACTAGAACGCGGTAACTGGCTTCATGACCATGCGCTAAACTTTGTCGCATCGGATATTCCGATGCACTACCAAGGGATGAAACTTATTGACCAAGGCGACGTACATCACGGATACTAAGGATCATGCGAAATATAGTTTATCGGAAATCCAATTACTTTTTGAATTTCGCCGGATCTGCAACTTTGTCATCGGCGAGAGACGTTTGGAGAAAAACGCCGGTCCTCAACAGACAGTATGCCCGCTTCCTGAAGCAGATATCCGTTCAATTTAATACAAAAACACCAACGCATAATAACGAACCTACGGCCGCGGTATTTTGCTGAACCACTTGAACAGAGTTGGCGTCTCAGTTCTGGTTGCTTCTATGGCCCTGAGGGAACTTTTTTGGACCCCCCTCATCAAAATCATGATCATGAGAACGGAAGCGCTACCGTGATCGTCTCGGTGAGTATATGAGATTTACTTGACAGACAATGTCAATCAATAAGCGGTCATTCGTAACAGCTAGTAGGGATGAAAGACACCAAGGAGATGCCCTACGTACTAGTTGTCGCACTACTGTTCCTGATGCAGTAGAATATCCCGCGGATTGATATTTGTTGATAAGCGCCATGGCCCTGCTTTTATCCGAGCGGCGCAAGGTCTTTTGAAGCAGTCGTGGCAGATGCATATACCAACGGCCGCTTCCGGGTCCGTCGGAAGGGTAGTGGGTAATCGGCAAGATCGTTATATTAAGCCCTGACTCGTATGCTACCAGCATAGGATTGAGGATCATTTACATTCGAGGTCTGCAACTGTTCACCCCCTGGTAGCTGATCCCGGGAGAAAATACCAACGTGCGATCCAATTCGACATGACTCATGGAGCTTGTGATCTGGCCGTGCTGTTCCTTGTAACATCCATAGGCGACAGGCATGCTTGTATATCGGTTTCTCATTGACCCGTGGCGGCGGCCATGGAGCGACCAGATGTTTAATCGACTTCACAATACTGAAACCCCATTTACAAGGGCTTTGCTGTCCGTGTTGAGACGAGAATACGAGAAAAGAACGGAGTAATGAACGCACCCAGATCCATCCAGCCTTGACCCCCGAGAACAGCGCTACCTGGTTGAAACATCAATCTTCGAAGAACATACTTGGTATGATGCCTTCATTACGGATATCCCGAGTCCCAAACCTTCGGCATTTTCATGGCTAGACAGAGTCAGTGGAGGGATCCATCTGATTGAAGGCATTGTCGAATTCTAGAAGCGAGCCAGGTTTTGACTGAGCAGTAAGCGCTCTTTTCGTTATTTATACGGCCGTTCTCAGACAGCTTTCATGGGGGTAAGTCAGAATCGGCTCACACAAATTGACTGTCACCTCCAGAGCGAAACCAAAAACTGGAGGACATGGCTTGTTCCATGTTATGTCAAGATGATTGACGCCCGTTGAAAAAGTTTTGTAGCAAATGTATTATCGATGACTACAAGTTCGGTTAGCTTTTCACCCCGACACCTTCGTGCATGACCTCAAATTAAACATTCATTACTCTGCGAACCTGCCCAGAACATGACGGAACCGTGGACGGCAATATGATAGAATTGGTATTGGTAGGCTTACAGTAAATGTCCTTGTGATAAAATTAACCACGGCGCGCTGTGCGAGACAGCGTTGGAAGTAGTCCATGTATCCCAGCACCAATGAAATCGTGACAGAAATCAAAATAACAAAGTACAGTGCAGAGAGTCTAAGGATCGTGAAGAGAAAGTCATAGTCCTGTTATAGGCTGTTGCATACGGAACAATCGAAGTGGAGGGTCGTGCGGAAAACAGCAGCTACAAGATATTTCAGCAAATTGCCATCATAGCCCTGAAACAACTTACGAAGAGCAATCAGTAACACGAATACAGCGATGACAGCGATGTATATTGTCCCATATTTTATGATCTAGGAAAAAATTAGAAAGAGACGTTGAAATTCGAACCGTTGATGGACTCACAATCCAGCGACGCTGTCTTTTCTGTTTTATAGAATACAGGGGCGCACGAATTTGTTTTGAGGGACGCAGCCAGACTGAATGAACGTCAGAATATCCCAAAGATAGAACAAACAGAAAACATACATAATATTGTTGCATGGAATCGATCGAAATAAGGCACCAGTATAGGAGGGGTCAACATGAACAGTAGGATATGTCCGATAATCAGGTCAGAACTCCATAGTGATAATTCGATGATTTTGACAATGAATTCTCGAGCCGGTTGAGACATGACATGAGCACCGAGACCGCGGCCGTACCATCGACCTGTCCACCAAGCCCGATTGGTCTCATCATGCTTGAACTCTCGAGACAGGAAGACAGAAATGAGAATTTTGTGGATAGCACGCTGAATCGATATGACGGTGATCAGACCTAATACTGCATGTGATACGTTCCACAATTCAAGGAACCACTAAAATTGAAACATCAGTATGAAAAGCATTCGCGATTGTGTTAATACCGACCAAAAACTCAAAGAATCCAACCATTCCAACGGCACCAAGTATATGTGCGGTGAACGCCATGACGGAACCGAAGAGTGGAAAAAGCGGATCTAGCATGGGCCCGAGGAATAGACTGACGAGGAATAGCGTCAACAAGATCGCCGCGTTCCACACAATGGGACCCAGGGAAATGACTGCAATCCGAACAAGGGGACTAGGAGGTGTTTCACCATCCACAGGGAATGATTTCACGAATGTGTACGCGATAGTGAAGAGAATAGCCATCACGATGGGGAAAACAACCTCTGAAAATATGACAGCGTGCCAGCTTGCGCGTGGTACGTCACCTGAAAGCTTCTCGGACGGGTGCCCGAGCTTCTTTTTCTTGTACCCAGTGATCATCGTTCGCGAAAGTCTGCAATATCCGATCCACGAGTTGTTATGAGACCGAGAATTACCCCTTGACATCCATCGCAAGAATTCCCTGAAAGACATTGTTAGAAACTTCGAGGACAGAAATAACGGTAACGTTACCTATAATCTATTATAAAATCGGAGAAGACAAACTGATGAGGGTTGAACAAGAACGGAGCAACACAAAGAGCGACGATGGAAATCCAGAAGTATATCAAATATGGAGTCCACAGTGATAGAGTGACATAAAGCAGCATGACCAATGTTCGCATGCCGAGATAGATGCTAGGGCCGGCGAACCGAGAGAACAGGATGTTGAAATATATCCTGCTAGTGGCAAAACCACGTCCAGTAGCGATGTAACGGGCTCCGCCAAAAGTCAGATTACTTAAAATGGAATGGGTGTAGATCTGAGTGGAGAAGATCTCGAATACGGGCGACAATGAACCGAATTGCTTTGCTAAACGGAATATGGCTTTCCATGTTCCACGTTCAACCAGTTCTACAAGATATGAGCACTGTACTTCATTTTCCAACGCATAAACAAGCATACCTTGTAAGAAGAGGGGCAGGAACGCAATCATGAACACCAAGAAGATACTGAGGATACAGCGCTTGATCCAGTCAAAGACTGGGTCCAAATTGTAGCATCCTGCCTGTCCGCCGATGAACTGTCCATCTCCCGTGTAGCGACAGATAGTAACGCTGGAGTTCAATGTCCCCAAGAACACCACTGGAATATCTCGCTCAGTTCTAGCCTAGAAGGAAAGAAGATTGAACGTACTGGTTACAATGAACAGCTGCACCGACAAAATGACCAACATGTTGTTGATATGGAACCCAGGGTGTCCGTAGTAGAACGTAAGGAACCGATCGATAGGAAGCTGAGTGCCCAGATAATAATATTCCCGACTCAACATCTGTTCACCCATACCCGTTCCAATCTTGGTCTGGAAGTTCAGAATTGTGCCGAATCCGAGATCTCTGCCCTTGCCACACTGGAAATACTCCGTGTGCTTGATTCTGGCGCCACGACCGAAAGCGTTCATACCAGCATAAATATCCTCGTTCAGATGGAGGCCTTTTTGTGCCTTTGAAACGCCCCCACGGGTATTCATGAACAGCGCATTTAGGAAATCAGGATGGCCGTAGTGCAACTTGCCACCAATCCAAGCCATTGATCGTGCCGAAAGCGTACCGAATGTTTGTTCCTTTCCAGCTGCAAGATCACCAAGGATACCGATGTTCTCTGAGAAAATATACTCGCGAGCACCAACGATGGCTACGGGGGAACGCTTGAATTCCTTGTGACCCCAGTGAGCATAAGGACTCTGAGTGGAGATGTTGTACTCTTCAAACTCTGAGAGGACGTTTCGAATCTTCAAGCACTCCTCGAGATAGTTGTCCTGGTTGGCATCAATTAACTGGAGGTACTCTCCACGATAGAAGATGATGGCATGGTTTTGATTATCGGACTTGCCATCGCCAAGAATGGGATTCCCTGGAAGCTCGATACGGAACTTCGGTTTGCGTCGACCAGTCTCAGGGATAAATTCGCTATGACCATCGATAAGGGCCGAGAAAATTCTGGGATCACCACCCTCCTTTCTAGGCGGCTCTTCTTCGAGGTATGCGATCTGCAGGTCCGGATAGGCGCGCAGCAAGAACTCCGCGTTCTCCTGCTCCTCCTTGTTGAACTTCGAGTACCTCTGCATTGATACCACAAACTTGAACTTGCGCCGAGCCATACGCTCAAGCTCGCGTTCAAGTTTGTCTGTGTTTCCGCCAAACATTTGAACGACCTCGGGATTCTCGACACGGTATAACAGTTTGATGGCCTTTGAATAGTTCATCATGCCGGAGACTGTGCGGTACAGGGTCTGAGCGCGAAGGGAAGCCCAAATACGAGTCCGAAGAGTAAACTCCGGCGCAGCACTCTTGAAACCGATGAAATAAAATGGAAGATCATCCGTTTTAGATTGCGCTTTCTCATTGTCTCCGAAAGGATTCGTGCCGTTAAACATGGCCGATTCTTCAGCCAGGATCTTCGTATCTTTAACGAAGTTCTCCCATTCTATTGGATGAAGCTGCTTCAAATACTCCAGGAGTGTGACGCGGGTGTTCTTGTCCTCCTCGCGAATGATTTCCCGAAGCGAGAGTAGAATCTGTAAATAGAGAACGTCATTTCGGAATCAACGGCCATACACATAGACCGACCTTTTCGCTATAGTGAGGTGTGAGAACCGTGAAAGTGGGCATTGCATCGACGGGCAAAGGCTCCGGCATAGCTGTCGTCAACGATTGTGCAAAGAACGAAATGCGTCGTTCTGCCTCACTACCCTTGGGGAAGAATTCACCCTTGAAACCTTTGTCATTCTGTGAGATGAAGAAGGGAGGTGCGCGTAAACTGCGTCGACCGTTCGCACCCGGGCCACCATCGACCTGGTGATAAAGCAGTTTCTGTACGTGATCAATAGACAGAAGATGCTCTCGATACATGGAGATGATGATGGCATTCCAAATTTGGGAGACCAGCACCTGGACAACAGATCAGTTCATCGACTTCATTAAGAACGAGCAGACTTACCTTAGACTTGTATTTGACTTCCATGTCGTTTGTTGCCAAGAGTTTAGCGTAGATACGCTTGGGAAGCCGAGTATAGATATCCTTCCAGGGTGTCCAAATCGAAAGACCGAGTGAAAATGACCGTCCAATACTGAACACAGTATTCCAGATGATGTACCACAGGAAAGTGTCCAGGAAAAATAGGGCCAAATCCATGACATACATAATCGTAAGCGTAAAGGCTGCTTGATTCGTGCATAAAGCGTTGCCCCACAGCCGATCACTACAACCTTGGATTTTCATTCCCACCATCACTCGGATAGGGTCTCGGAAAGAGAGTGTAAGGAAAAAGTAGGATTCGACGAATTTGCAGGAAAAAATGAGGATCCAAAGGAGGAAGGAGGCAGCGCGGGGAGCGGTGTCCAAACTAGGATAGCTAGCAGTGAAAGTCTGGCTAGCTAGATACTTCCTCGATTTCCCAGCCACCCTGTCTCCGAACATCCTGCCCGATGGCATAATGGCGAAAAGGAGGGTTGCAACAACGGAGATAAAGAACTGAACGATACCAAGAATGAGGGAGAGCTGACCACCAGAGCCATTATTTTCGGCGATGGCAACGTAAAAGGTCGGCCCACAAGTGAGGCCGAGGGTAACGAAGAGGAAAAGAAGGCGGCGGGTAAGATGAGAGGTATTGTTCCAGGTAGTTGGGATATAGGAGAATTCTGTGAGGGTGGCGAGGATCATGATGACGGTAGCAACTGCACCGCCAAGAGCGGTGGCACTCCATTGCAAAGCGGGCACATTGTTTCCGTTGACCTGGTAAACGGTAGGAGAATTGTAGGCGGTATAAAAGTAGTAAAGGGATATGTGGATGACCCAAACTCGATTGAAGTTGACAAGGAGATGACCAAAAGAGCGACGTTCGTAGTATGTTTTGAAAAAAGCCCGATTCCAATCGATACGATCAAACTTCATAAACCGCTGTGCAGGCGCAAGATCCACGAGGCGAGTCTTGTCGGTCAACACAATCCGGGCGATGCCTTCCGGATACCAAAACAACTGGTTGACGTCGTCATAACCAATCACGTCCTCGTGATCCCGCTCCCGTCTCACGAACTTGCCATCCACGACTTCGTAGCCCTGGTCCCGAATGAATCGGTACAGTGGCTTGATGACTGCCCTCAGATATAGACCCTCTGGAACCGGTTCCATGCGATTTTGGCATTCTGGTGACCGGTAATAATCGTCGGCGCACTTGAAAATGAAGCAGAGGCACTCGGGGACAAAACGGACTTGTGCGGCCTCCCCCCACAGTAACAAGTACAGGGCGATCTGTCGGAGTCGGTCATACTGGCTCATATTGTTCATAGCTTGTCGCCAGCGTTCAATAGCCGTGTTGAGAGACTTTTCATGTGGAGGCCGTTTTCCAGAACCTCGTTTGGACTTCAGGCGAGTTAGGCCGGGATTCTGGGTTTGACCGACAGCGTCGTCGAGGTCGAGTTGGGCAGCAAAGTACCATTTGCGATAATTGGCGTGGTGTCCGCCTATGTAATCGGCGTGGAGAGTAAGGAGTGCTTGATTCGGCGACATGCGAGACGCTCGGCTGTCAAGAAGCTGCATGAGGAAATCGAACTAGCCAATAGTGTCAGAGATGTTGAACAGTGCGTGTAAGAGCGCGAACCATATTTCTCATGGAATCCCTCTGAAATCCGAATTTCTGGGTCAGATCGAGGAAAATGTCTTCTATTTCTTCCTTAGAGAGAGGAATTTGGCGCTCTGAGTTCCACGCAGGGTAGGCATCTCGACCGCCTTGGCCATAATCTATGAAAGTTGGAGTCGATGATTCTGAATTTCCCATCCGAGGAACGCCCAAGGACTCCGCAGAGGGGGCATAACGTGGGCCGTAAGCATCGCCATCGGAGTCGGTGTCTTGTGGGGCTTTTGCCAAGAGACAAGTCAGCTTGGTTGGAAAACAAGAAAACGTAGCGGACGCACGATACGGGTCGTAAGCTCCATTCTGGTCATAGAAACCAGTGTTGCTGTTGTCCGAAGCATATGTATCTCTGCGACCATAGTCCTCCGAGTCGTTATCATAATACCGGCGCTGTGGGGGGCTGAAAGGGTCATTCTGGTGTGCATCGAGGGAAGAGGGCGACGACGAAGGGTAGCCCTCCTGACTGTTATGCCCTGGACGACCCGACATGAGTGGTGGTCAGAGAGAGAGAGGAAGGACGACGGCAGGCAGAAAATGACGAAACAGAAAGCGTGGCAACCAATCACAGCCACACTGCGGACTCTCAATTTTGCTCCCACCGTTTCAGTTGGTTGACAATATTTGCCCACTAATCCAAGCCATGTCAACTAGGTCTTGCCTGGCGGAAAGTACGACCTTTTCTATCTTTATTTCCAAGAAAATTCTCCTGAGGACGTTTCAAGCTTCTACTACCCATTGTCTCGGCTAGAGGGGCCACATGAAACTTGGCGTGGCACTAGCTCTGAATATTACTAACTTGTAAAACCGGGGTGACCGCCAGTCTCCAAATGTATTTCAGGGCGCATCGCTGGCGGTCTTCGTAACCCTTCTGAGCGATAGGAGTGGATTCGATTGACAGTGCAGAGCCTTTGCAGAGGTATAGCTTTCTGTCATTGTGAGGCGCCTCGTACAGTTCCCGAACAGCATCACGCATTGCGGCCTATCACTGAATATATGCAATCACCGTCGCCATCACTGTACACCAAAAGATGGTTATGCGAATTACGGTCATGCGAGAATGGTGCATTGCTTTTGTTTACGGACTCAATAGCACAGCCTTTACCCCTTCATGATGGCTCTCGCCGAGACCGCCCAACCGATGTCTGTCAGGCATCAGCACGATGGCTGGAACATTACGAGCAACAATGTACGCTTTCAACGTGGCATCCTGCACGACAAGAATCTTATTCTAGTTTTTGAGGGTTTTTCATTCGTCTGCAGACCTGACTATAAGTACCAAAAAGGCGACTTGCTTGCGTGTTTATAATGATGTAGTACTGTTGCTTAGGACTGAAACTAATGTTACAACGCATGTTCAAAATTACCCGGCCATCAGCATCGTCACATTAAGTGGGTCTGGACCATAAACTAATACACCTATTATCGCGTCTTTAATCTCTTTGATAATTGAAGTATATCTTTCATTTGTATGGCTCGTAAGCATGTCGTAAGAGATCCAAGTCCAACTTCAAACTTGGGAGCTTCAGTGTCTCAAATGTGACACGTGATCGCGAACATTGAGAGAACCAAAAAAAGCCCAAGAAACTGCCTCTCGACTGTCCTGAATTCGCCTGAAATTCTATTATTAAAGCAGTATAATTCTCGGTGCTTCCTAGGAGTGTATGATTCTATCACTTGGGGTATTCACATCACTAGATCCGGAACTGTTGCAATTGGAAGGGCGCTTTCGAACTGCGCCTTAGACCCAGGCTAGATATGAATCTTGTATTCGGAGTTTGACGACTGGATCCGAAAAATTATTAGAGAATGTCGAAAGCGGAGCCAGAAGTACTTGGGTCCATCCCGACATGCTGTATGATCTTACTGAAATGTCCGTTTCAACGATATAGAGTCCGACATATATCCTCCACCACCCTGAACGCCGTCTAGTATTCAACGCAAGCACTTCTTTGCGGAAGATAATGTATGGGGTTATTGCGGCACGCCGCGTAGGAGAGAACGCTGATCAAATACAATTGCAATGTGAATAGCTATCCTTCATCAATGACCGAGTCAAAACCTACCATCGATCAAGTCCACTATTCCTCTCTCTCCAAAAATGCCAATCCACCGTTTCTGACTTTGCTAGTAAAATTCTCATACCACCTAGCGATTAGTCCCAATGGGACTGATAGCTCAGGCGACACGGATCCTCCCCCCGTAAAACCAGAGACGTAGTTGAACAGGTTCTTGACAATCTTCTCGGCAAGAAGCGTAGGATTCAAATCATTTCCGGGCTTCACAAGGGCAGCTGGCAATGCAGCCAGTTGCGACTCTATCTGATGAACGGGTTCAATAGACAACCCGAGAATAGCAGTGACATCTCCGCTGTTCTCCATGGAGGCATTTGGATCGAAGGCGCGATATGTTGACGTCGAGGAAAATGAGCCCCGCAACCGGAATATTGCTGATGGTTTGTCGTTGGATATCCTAGGCATAACCAGTGAGCTATATGACGAGAAAGCCAGAGTGAACTCACATTCCAAGAAGCTGGAATCCCTTTCCCGGCCAATGAAAGTGCACAGCAGCACCATACCCTTCGGGGAATGGCACGTTGCCCAAAACAAAGACGCAAACGTGATTAATGGTACTAGCGTTGGGTAGCTCAAATAACGCGTGCGTCTCATCAATCTGTTGGAGATTGGTCTGCAAGAGACGGCCAGCAACACAACAACCGAACATTCTTGGGGGAGCAGAGCAGGAACGATAGCCGTGGTCACAAATGGAAGAATTACGGTGGCTCTGCAAAGACAAGTCAAGAACCCTCCCGAAACTTGTAGAAGTCTCGGCGTTGATGACCAAAATTGGCAACTCATCTGACCGAAAAGAATTGTCCGTGGCGTGCGAAAACTACCGGTCCCTTTCCCATTCCTCCACCGTCAACATGTCCGACTTTGATGACGAATTGCTCGAGCTTGTTGAGGCTGGCTCCGACAAGAAGCAAAAGCGAAAGACCAAGACCAAGTCATCAAAAAAACGAAAAGCCGAGTGAGCCTAGGAATCTGATCTCGCAGCATCTCCATGCCACAACCCGTTTTCTTCACCCTTTCATAGCCTGTCCGATTACGAAAATGAACCGGAAAGCGAGGAGGACGAGGAGGATCCATATCCATTGGAGGGGAAATATGTGGATGCAGCCGACAAGCATAGGTACGCATTCCAGTGGCGACACGACAGCAAAGGTCCGATGCTTTTTGTAACAGACTTATGCAAATGTCCGAGATCGAACGTGAAGAGATTATCACCGGACGTTTAGAGGATAAGCAACGCATGCTAGACAAACGGGCCATTTCGCGCATGGTAAAAGACCAGCGCTCTGGTGACATGGACGGCGTCGCAAGAGCTTCGAAAAGTTTGTCTGTTGCTTTATACTGTTTCGGCTTCTTACATCGTTGCAGGACCACGTCCCTCTCGTGGCTTCACAAAGGAAAAGTCGCGCAAGCTAGACGAGCTTAAGGCTAAACGCAGAGCTAAGAGCGACAAGCAACACGTGTGACCGTTCCTTTGTGTGACCATAAATGATAGCTCATCTTCATCAGCGCGAAGGCTCACCTTTCCACGACGGATCTTCGTCGGCCATGGATATGGGCACCTCGGATGAGGAGGACGAGGACGGTCAAATCAATAAGTCGGATCAAGACGGTGAGAAAGAGCGTAAACCCATCAAAGACGAAGAACCCATTACTATGGATGACTTGGCAAGGTGCCATCTCACTCGGGGTATGATAGCAAAGTACTATCTGTCTCCGTGGTTCGAAGAATACGTCAAGAGTGGGTATTCTATTCTGTCACAGGTTTTCTCGGCTTAATTACTGCAGATGCCTGGGTACGCTATTGCATCGGCACTGAGGACGGCAAGAACATCTATCGGATATGTCAAGTCATTAGTACGCCCCAAATTTTGTGTTCTCTCATTCTGACCATTCATCTTCCTCGCAGACCTCGGAGCCGATATAGTGAAACCGTATATGGTTGAGGGCACACTGGTTAATCAGACTATCGAACTTCAACATGGCGCATCGAAGAAACTCTGGCAAATGGACAAAGTTTCTAACTCTCCGTTTGAACCGGTGAGTAGATACTTTTTACGATCATATCATCCTTCACGCAGAAAAAAACAGAAAGAATTTCTTCGTCTGAAAAATACTTGCGAGACTGAGGATGTCAAACTACCCTCAAAGGGAGATCTAGAGCAAAAAGAAGCCCGTATGGTACACCTGGTCACACAACCAAAGACCGAGGTGGGGTGGATGTAATACCTTGTGATTGGCAACCTAACATGATAATCCAGGCGGACGTCAGTGCTATTTTGGCTCGCAAGAACCAGATATCTGCGGCCAAATCATCAAATTGGGTAACCCTCGAACGATCACGCTTGGTACAGCAACGTACGCTGGCCCAACGTCGTTTAGATCACCATGAAGTGGCCGAATTGGACGCGAAATTAGCCGAATTCGCTGCTCAATATGGCGAAGAGCTCAGCAGCCCTCAGAAAATCAGCAGACGTGAGGAGAACGACACATTAGCCAAACTCAGCGAGAAGAACCGTAAAGCCAATGCCGAGGCAGTTCGTAAAGCAGAAATCGCAGCGGTTGAGCAAAGAAGAAGGGAGAGAAAACGGGCTCTCGCCGGGAAGAGTGGGACTGTTACCCCGACCGATCCCAGTGCTAGGTTGAAAACTGTTCCACGAACGTTCAATCTTGCGACACCAGTGTCCAGGTCCGTTCTATTACCTTCCCGCTGTATTCTGTGAAACTTTTTTGTCTTTAGGCCTGCAACTCCCAGCGGGTTTCAACCCATGCCAACCACTCCGGAGAAAAGGACTTCACCGCTTGTCCCATTGACACCAGGCAAAGCCAAGACATTTGAAGCCTCTGTTATTGAAACGATGGAAGTAGACCTTGGAGATTTCTAGATCTGTAGATTTGTTTTCGTTGTTTTGCGTAATAGGACGCCATATCATTATTTAATTGACAACATACAACATGTCGACAATATTGCATCAATTTATGATTTTATATTATTTAGAAGGTATCTTGTGTAGTGTAGTTGTGCTGAATGTATGTCGTATAGCTGCAATAAATGGGTTTTTGTGTCATTTACTGAGCGGAATCGTGGAAGCAAAATGAAGCGGAACCATATATCAGTAAGCAATGATGTCATCCATGAAGTTGACTTTGGGCTGTTTGCTCCTTGCATTCCGACTTCCATCATGTTCTCAATTGCTCGAACTGCCTTGCGTCCCGCATTCTTTCGTCGCTCTCTCGCCGGAGCAGCGGTTCTGGCATCTCTCCATACCGTTCCCGACCTGCCCTATGCATACAATGTGAGCAGTACAGCTTGCCGGTTTCCTCCATAGAAAGACGCTGACTAGTATTTTTTAGGCTCTTGAGCCCTTCATCTCGGAGGAAATCATGAAACTTCATCACCAAAAGCATCACCAGGCGTACGTCAACGGTCTTAACGCTGCCGAGGAGGCGTATGCCAAGACCGTGTCGACCAAAGACCAGATTGCCTTGCAGAGTGCGTTAAAGTTCAACGGCGGTGGTAAGAAAAAACGGTGCACTTTTCTACATCATTGCCGACCCTGCGGCTGCAGGACACATCAACCACTCCTTGTTCTGGAAGAACTTGGCTCCAGCCGGCGAAAACGGTGGAAAGCTCGAGAGTGGACCACTCAAGACTCTCATCGAGCGCGATTTTGGCTCCGTCGAAGCATTCAAGAAGGAGTTCAATACCAAAACAGCCGCTATTCAAGGTAGTGGATGGGGCTGGTTGGTACGTAGCGCGTTTTCCCTTCACAAGCATGTCTCACGTAAACGATATTTGAAGGGGTACGACTCCAAGTCCGGCAAATTGGAAATTGTGACTACGGCTAATCAAGACCCCCTCATCAGTAAGTCTCTTTTCTTTTGGGCCATCACCGCAGTTCACCAATTAAATTTAGCCCACACTCCCCTCATCGGTGTTGATATCTGGGAACATGTTCGCTTTGAGTTCCTTATTTCAAGTGCGCTTACTCATGCTACTCTAGGCTTTTTATCTCCAATACAAAAACGTAAAGCCTGATGTACGTGTGGATTTCTACCACCTCATGTTATCCCTCACTTATTTTCGTCCAGTATCTCAACGCCATTTGGAATGTTATCAACTTCAAAGAAGCCGAAAAGCGTCTCGCTGAAGCGACTAAATAGATCATCTCTACACATGTACTAACACTCGAGCAATAAAATGTGACCTGCGCGAGGTAATTTGACCACATGCGTGAAACTCGGCCAGTGGCGTCATGATCCACCGTTGATCTATCGAACTGTTTTACCAACGCAAGCGTTGATGATGGAGAGCCAATCCTGACAGTCTTGGAGTAACACGACCGGTCAAATAATTTTATGTGAGAGAGAACTGTGGGTCAAGTCTTGCCAAAACGCCTGAAGTTGAGCCACGTTCCGGGATTACGAATGATACCGGTTTTACGTCCAGGTCCTAAGAGGTACAAGATTGATACAGATGCCACCGGCTACTAGATCTGCAAACGCGTCAATACAAAATTAAGACTGCCCGTCGTGGTCGTAATTATTTCCCGGTCGAGTACCGAACATCGAATATTGTAGTAAATAGTACAGAATTACACGCATAACGGGTATTACAAAGAAGGAATATGTATACATCGTGCATGGCGACGGTGCAAGAGATTAGGAAATAACCAAGACATTCTAAGAGTTATTAACCCCCACTATCATTTTCATACACCTCCGCATCGCTCCCGTCCTCGTGTTTTCGTTTTTTGGATTGTCCAGGATCTTCCGGAGGTCTCTCACTGGGTTTGCGGCGCTTCCGCTCCGTCTCCCTAGCATTGAGACGCACCCCGTAACGCTGGATATGCTAAAAGCAAATCCAAAAGTCAGATCGGATAAGATCAGGAAGTGACGCGTTTTTTACCTTTGTTAACTCAGTGGAAGGCGGTAAGCCAGGGAACTCCTTGGTAGAATAGACTCGGAATACGCCACCAAAACATTCCGCCTGTATAGTGAGATCGGATTGGCCATGGGCACGAGCGAAAAGATCAAAAACCCGGTAGCGGAGTAAGAATTGCCCTTCCTGACGCACAGCCAAATCCTAAAATAATCACACCGTGGCGCGTCAGTGTGTCAGATATATCTGTAACGAAGCATGCAACTTACGGAAAACACGAACATGAGCTGGCGTTTTCCTTCCCAGTCTATGAGGTTGGGCTGAACAAACGTAGCACCCACAAGGGATGTTGTCATCTTGGAACTTTCAAGGATTGGTATCCCCGTGTTTCGGTCCCGATGCACAATGTCTGAGGATAAAGCTTAAAATCTTGGAAGACCGATGATCGAGCTTGGCAAACAGAAGGCCTTACCTGTCAAAGGATGTTCTGGAGATGGAGGCACGACTGGAAATAGGTCAACAGTGCACATTAAGCCGGCTGTCTGCACTTCGCTAAATAAATACATATCAGAGGAAGCTTGGAAGGTGATTCAAGAAGAAAATATTAACCCGTAGTCTTCGATCTCTTCTTCATGTTGTCTACTAGTTCCCACGTCGCGTACGTGGTGTAAAGACATTGCGATGACGGGGGGAGGGTCGAGAGGACGACGATCGACATTAGCATATCTATTTTTGTGTTAGTCGCCTTCAAAAAATATATACTGCTACAAAAAGACTTACTTGCGACCGAGAACTGCTTTCTGAAGTTCCTTGACGCGAGTGCGCATCGTGAGGCCGCGATACTGACCTGAAGAATAGGGAATCGGCTGGTCAATAAGACCAGTGCCGCGAGGAAGACTGCTCATAATTGAATGCCACCAAGCAGTGGGGGGATTATGACAGGTGCGAAACGGAGAGCAGGATTTATAGCCCCCCGCCCCCCCAATTCAAAGGTCGCGAATGGCGATCGGATTTCCTGGTACGCAATGTGGGGGTAAGGAAGAGCTGAGTTCCAGGGAAAGGGCGCCCGGTTTTATGGAAGTAGATTCTTTCCCGATACGGGTGATTGGATGCCACGTCCACCACGTTATTGGGACGGATGCTTTCGGACCCTTATATCGGGTAGCACCAGTGTTTTGGCGCACTCAGCTCGCAGGGTGGCGACGAAGAGAAGACGATGCATCGCACCGCTGCAAGCATGGATCTTTCATTCCGACGCGATGCCTCAATTTTTTCATCTTGTTGTCCCACATTTTGTCTATGTCAGACCAGCCAGATTTACCAGGCGATCCGGATCTGCCGAGCTCCTACATCGCTAACAAAAGGATAACTTAATAGTCGGCGAAGCAGAAGGGAGGAAGCAAGCCATGAACACCCTGGATGCCATCCTGCTCTTCTGAATTCTCAAGGGGGATCAATCTGCTGCACAAGCTTCACTCGTAAGAGGTGGTAATCAGGAAGATATGATGGATCCTGATTACGGGCCACAAAGCTGAAAGATGCCTGTGATGTCCTCGATTAGCCAGAGCGGGAGTTGAACCTGGAATCTTCAATACTCGGATGATTCGCTTGCAGATGGAGGCGACGTCCCAAGTATCGGTTTCTTTAGCATAAACATTTGAGCCACACCGAAAGACCTCCGCGACGCATGTATTTGACACCATCGATGACGCCTCCGGGCTCTTTCAGAACCAGAAACAACAGATAAGGTGTGCTTGACGGAAGCGGCCGTGGTGGAAGCACGTACAAAGAACATCTTTGTGTCAAGGTTTCTGCATCAAGCACTAGCTAATTACAACACCCATGCTGCATCGATCCTAGCGCCTGAACGAACTCCGACATTGAGAAATGGGGGTCGAAGCTACTGGTCCTCGGAGCCTCATCGCAGTTTCCTCGAGTTCCTGCACGACAGATACGCATGACAACCATGAGGATCCACAGCCTTGATGTAAGGCAGTACAAAATTATCGTGCATTGAGGTCAAAATATTTGTGAGGCAAAGTAAGAAGACATGATGACAATTACATACAGATACGGAATCCACGGCAGATACAGCAAAGCGACGACAAAAAGAAAGCCAAAAAAAAGTTCTACAAAAAAGATGGGGAATAAGCCATCGTCATGACGACTATCGAGTTCATCGATAGAGGGCGCCACCGGGTTCAGACGCTGGACTGGCGTGAATGTGTCTTGGTATATTGGTATTGCGAGCGTTGAGTAGCGGAACTCTTCGATCGGCCAACAGTGCTGGTAGAGACTGAGCTGGCAGTAGTCGAAGTCGAAGGTATACGCAGTAAACCACGCCTCTCCTCGTCATACGAGTGGTCAGGTTTCTTCATGGACGTAGTGGATCGACGGAGGCCCTGGACGACCCCCTGCATTCTGGGAAGCGCAGTTCGCCTTGCGGCATCTACGAACCTCGCACTAGGCGGCGGTGATAGTGAAGTCCGGCCCGAGGATGAGGAGGGGGATGTTATAGCGGAGGAAGGTAGAAAATCATGGAATGTCTTGGCAGCGGGTGTAGTTGGGATAGAGACCTTGGGTTTTTTTCTGTCTAAAATGCATGTTTATTAAGGTGATATCAAGTGAAAGAAAAGACAAAAGGGCAAACCTGAATGGAACGCTTCTGGTCTGCTGGTCGACGTTGAGGTGATTGGCGTCAGAGAACCGTATTCTTCGCCAGGAGCACTTTGGAATAGTTTCCCCCTTTTATCGGAGAAGGTGTAACGTTGGGTATCTGCATCATATCCTATTCTCCGAAAGCCTTCGGGAAGGCGGTAAGAATCCTGGCAATGTTTCAGCAATCCTTCGACTAATGCTGCGAAGAACCGGTACACACCTCATCATGCTGCGACCAACGAGACATTTTTCAGTAGAAATGTAGAAAACGTGTAATCAAGGCTGATGCGGCCCTATGGAGCACCAGCCAACAGCTTTATAAGTTTTCTAGACACGCCTCGCGGCAGGGTCGAATGCACAGCCGCAGGACCTTCCAAATGGGGTTAGACGTCCTGCGCATTCACTGGCCAGCCGCTATTGCGCAGCGACGTCCCCTTCGACTCTGGCCTATGCACAGCCCAGAACTGACCCATTCTGCAGCTTCGTCCAGCTTTCACATAGGAAAATGTAGGCGTGTATTGCAGATAGCATTGGGGAATCACCTGAGCCACCAGATGAACAAGATCGTTTCGGTATTACGAGAGATGGATCGTTCAACACTATGCAACTGCAGTGCAAATAATAGATCCTGTGAGAAATGGTGAGGACCCACGATAAATTTCCGTCATGACTGTGTTTGTCCCTCTAGGAACGTCATGGTTCGAATTCGTTGTATTGGCAAGGTTCCCTTTGGTCAAAATTCTCGACGACCCTTAAGTTCTTGGTTCCCGACTTTCGCTATCGATAGACATCAGTATCGTCACTCTAGCTCTTCGCATGCTCCTGCGAGCCGAATCAGTAAGCCATTGATGTGATGAACTTGAACTCTTCTAGTGCGAAGACCTCATCAAAAAGTACAGCTTTCGGAAATTATTTGGAGTACTCGGCCCTCTTCTGGCTGTACTTCCTTGAGAAAAGGCGCTTCGTTTACTCATAGGTCTGGGCCCTAGCACAGCAACATACTTTGAAGCCGAGCGACTAAACCGATTAACTGATGCTTAGAACTGTCGAGAACTCATTCCGTTTTCGTTACAATAATCAATTGGACTTTCCATCCCTGATAATCGCGTTTATCTACGGCGAAACAATTTGTGACATCTTCTGGGGGACGGCGACTAGTGCAAAGGCCCGTTAGCAAAAGGCTGCAGTAGACTCACAGGAGGCGAGGACTCAGTAACGTAAATACCCTCTGAGAATATATCCCTCAGGTTGTTTACACACGTCGCATTGAGGAATCTTGATTTTTAGATGTCGGATGTAATCGTGTGACAGATCTTGGTCATGAGTCATGATACATACTTGCTGAGAAACTCACACGGTCTTACCCGATCATTGGAAGTTACTCCCCATCGACTATGCAACGCGTTTCCTTGCTTGAATTACAAGCTCTACCCCCAGGAATTGATAGGTTGTCTAGCAACACATAATCAGGCGGCAGTGTTTTGTTCATCATGCAGAATATATGATATATCTATGATCGCCACAACGCCACCAAACAGGGATCTGCAACCACCTATCTCTATTCGGATATTCCGATACCTGCTTGCTGAATTTTTCACTTGATGCCTTACGTTTTCTTCACTGACACAGCAGACTTGTTGGCACTCAGATAGTCATTTCATTAGGTAGAGTGCACTCTGCCGGCGGGCACTTAATGGGCACTTCACGTGTTACCAGAGGGGGCCAAAAACAGCCTCTTGCTTGCTGGTTTGATCTCGATAGCAGCGCACCCATCGCCGTCCTTGTCATATCCTGGCGTAACATAGTCAACAACTTTCAATCACGCGGGCCAGAACCCTACATGCTATGGGTGCACTTGGTTACCGTTTTGACCGCCCTGCACGAAGCATCGTCGCATACAAACATGGCTGCAGGGCTGCTAGGTCAGTGACTGAGCAACTTTCCTTGTTTTTCTCCTAGGACGAATGATAACTCTTAGCCAGGTAAATTCGAAACGATCTTCCCTCAAATGTACGCAGCCCTATCTGTCGTGATCGCACATATCTAGTGGCTTCATCGCCTTCCTTCAATGTGCCACTGTTGAAATGCCTGCTAAAGAGTTTATCGTGTCTATGGCGCATGACAAGTTGCCATGGCTGTCACCAGTGCAGTTTCCTTTGCGTTTACCTAGCATGTCAAACCTCAGATCAAGCTGTACCCCGATTCTTGTTGGCAATAAGCCAACGCGTCCCGCCTGTGTACACGAGTCTTTCCTGTGGGTTGTCTAGAGACCAATTTGACCTTCGGATACCGACAGGCCGCACCATTGGCATGGATGGTATAAATATACTCATCTCTAAATCTGACTACATTGTTCGTTCACCGGCTGGCCGGTAAAAGATGTTATCTCTCCCTTTTGTGCTCCTCTCTCTTCATGCGCTGGCCGTGTACAGTGCTCCTGCAAAGGATGGTAATGATGTAAGACGTCCTATCTGCTTGACTCTATTACCAATTAAACTCACTCGTCGCACTTAGGTCCTACGACGAGAAGCCACGGTCAGGCGGCTCATTTTCATTTTAAATCTGGTCTGAGTATCAAAATTCAGATACACGGTCTCACGCTCCGCCGTGAAGAGTATCATCAACTTTCAAAGCGTACAAATATTTGTGGTACACAAGCGAGAGACGCGAGCAACAGATCTTGTAGAAAACGTTATCCAGCGGACCTCGTGGTGAGGACCTACTTCATGTTCTCGCTCTCAAGTCACCTTACATCTTGTCTAGAGACGAGTTGGTAGTCACTCATCATCGCCGGGACACAGCTCCAGCTCTGGTGGAGAAAGCAGCAACCCATCCCAATATACTGATCAGACAAGTTCTACTCAGCAGAGGCAAGACGCAGTTGATGACGCGGAAATGGCAGCGTATGAACGTCAACAATCATTGGATAAGCACTGTGGTATGTCCGAGGCGCGGCGCGTTAATTCTTACAATTTTGATGCATCTTGGCTTTAGATCATCTTGTGGAGTTGCAGGTTGCAGAATACGCTTTGAATCAGTGGTGTCAATATATTGCATCCCAGGATTTGGCCGAGGTCATTGACTATCTAAACAACCCTGACAAAAATCTGTTTCTCATTGAAGGAAGAGTCAACTTGGCTGTATGTTGTCAATCGTCACCCGCACTTTTCTCCTCATTGCTTATCTCCTATCTACTTACAGAAAGGTGCCGCAACTAAGCGTGCCATGAGGACTCTCCAGGACTCTACAATCCCTCGGGTTTACAGTAGCATTTTTGACCAAGGCACTTGGGTTGTCGCCGCTGAATATCTCAGGAGCAAGTATTCCCTTGCAAAATCCACCGCAGCCAAGATCGACAAGCTTGGAACCGGGAATGGTAATTTCGAGCCTCAGATAAAAGCTGTTTACAAAGAGTCCTGGGCGATTGCGGCAGCTATGCGGGACTCGTATGTTTCCACCTCGCAGTCGGGGAGCCAGATGACCAGCCAGCAGTCGAGCAACCAGGGCAGCAGCGGAGGGAATTCGCCACATCACAGTACCGGTAGTGGATCAAGCTCTGAACTCAGCGATGGCCCGGTGTTTGAAAAATCTGTAAGCGATTCTCAAGGTAATACTTATCCGGTGTATAACTACCATGGCGCTCTTTATTACGTTGGAACGGATGCCAATGGCCACCTTACTTACTTCGACTATGAATCCGAATAAGACTAGTTTTGATGTATATATTATGAGATCTTCCTTCATCGTAGTTTCTTGTCTGAGAGTAGTACTACTAGTATCGACTCCTCATGAGTTGTTCATGAAGTGGTTAATGTCAGTAAACCAGGCACTCCATCCTGGTGCAAGTCTAATGACGAGAAGGTTGAAAATCAACTAACCAGCCAATAATTTTGAGTCCTTGAGACTCGTTTTTGGCATTGAAATCCTGGGGGGACAGGAGAAAACTTTCAAGGATGATAAATGTGTGTGAACATATACCTAGCCCTAAACACTATAACAAACTCTAAGTTCATGGGGATAAATGGTACTAGGTAGACTAGATTACCACACTGTAGCTACTAGTTTCACCGTGAAATTCAGAGTGTGATTTCAAATAAATCACCAGGTTTCTGTGTGAACATCTGAACTGTACAAACAAGTTACTACCCAGTCCGAGTCAATCAATTATTGATTTGTGAGCATGGGATCTTTCCTGGTTCTAAACAGGTTCCTGGGCTGTACTACATTGTCCCCTTTGCATGGAGTCTAGACATTTTGGCACACTTGGCAGGCTCAACAATCCCTTTCCAGGTTCTCTGGGTGTGTGATATTTTGTACCAGGCAACAGTTTAATCTTTCTGGCTTGCCATTTGTGTTCAGAAGCCTTTCAAATATCTTATAGCCAGTAGTGCTAGCTACAAAGGTCTTTTGGGAGTAATTTTCAGAGGTGTATTGTTCCTAACATATTCCATGCCACTTCCACCAGACTCCACTCCTTTGTACTCACTCCTGTGACTCATTGGTATTTTGAGGGGTGTAAAGACTTTAAAGTACTTACCTTCATGTTTAAAGTAAATATACATGTAATAAAACACCTTTGTAAACACACTGTGTGTTTTCATCAGTAATTTTGAAAGAAACATATTGTATTAAACACCCTCAGTAATTACAACCGGTGTTTTGGCCTGGGTGTTATATTTATAAACACTTGACAAAACACCCTGGGTGTTTTCATTGGTGTTTTAATTCGTACATATTTCCTAATATAGTTATATTAATTACACCCCTCAAAATGCCGGTGAGTCACAGGAGTGACTGCATGCCTCTGCTTTGTTTTCTTCGGGGTAGCACCAACCAGGCTCGCTTTTGCGGGCCCCTTGTATTAAGGACGCGATGGGCTATTGTACACGAAATATAGAAATACAATTTTACAGGGAGTGGTGGGTGGGTGACGAAAAAAGGTGACGAAAGACAAGCTGTAAATAGATGTGAGGCGAAGCCTTGAAATATCTGGTCAGCGGTGCTGAAATGTGAGGGAGCGAGCGAAGCTCAGCTCACCTTAAGATGACTGGAAAGGGTTGGGTGCAAATGAGACAACGGCACCGATGTCTCTCAATTTTCGGCCTCCGCTGGAAACCCCAGCACCGAAGATTGAGACGGAGCTGCTGCCCATCCTCCCAAATGAAGCAACGCTTCGTCACAGGCGGAGCCTAGGAAGGAGATGGCGGTGCCAAGTGGTCTCAGTGAATCTGCAGAGGCCTACGAATCGGCTCCTTACCCTTGGAACCCGCCGTTACGACGATTACCATTATGAATGGATCTTCCAGGAGGGGGTTCCTGGGTAAAAAAAAAAAAAAAAAAAAACTCGTACAACGTTATTGGTCATGGCAGTTCAAATTTCCCTTTCTTTTCTTGAACCAGACGGCAACTGCCGTAGCCCTGAGTTCTTATTGCCGATATGCTGAATTCAGAATGGGAACTCTAAATTTCAAACCAAATCTTGTTAGATAGGGATACGACGGCAGTCAATGATTCTCTAATTTGAGGTGGAAATACAGTGGGGTACATTGGTATGCCTTTTTTCGATGCCTCGATCTCCTCTCTGACTTGTAGTAGACTACGCATGCTACCACGCGCCGCCGTCCGAAATTGGATGCCGTCTGCCCTACTGATCTAAATACCGTGAACTCTATTTTGTGAGCCCAGTGATCCTATACCTACATCGTCGACGCTGTACAGCAATCCGGCAATCTCAGATGTAGCAGACGAAGGATAAGGCATGGATTGGGGCTGATGAGTGTGGTCTCTGGTGAGGGCGTTACTTGTGCTTACGACTATTTTGAGCAGGCACTCAAGTTCAGCAGCCAATAACAAGGCTCAATACGCATTGATTCGTTATAAAACGAGTGGACACTTACCGCCAGTGGCGGCGCAAAGGGTCGGCATCAAGACCGTGTAAGATGATATATTTGACGGGATGTTGATGATACTTTCCGTTGTTCTCGTTGAAGTATCCTACCTAGAGACGAGAATAGACCACCTTCGGAAGAATGTCATTAGACGAAGTATGTAGAATTATGAATCCATCAGCGAGTGTGAAGTCTAGGCCTGCGCGCCCGCCCTTCCCATGAGCACTTACCGACGCTTGCTCATAGGCAGGGCCAGTCACAGATATAATACACAAGTACGCACATTCTGTCTCTACTAATTACAACTACCAAGAAGAGATGATGCGAGGTTCTCAAACTGTCTCGCCTTGCTCTGACAGTAAACGCATGTCAGTTCTATTCGGCAATTGGACCTGTTATCCAGATCCTACCTTGATCTCCTTAGCACTCAATTTCTCCACGTGCTCTAATTCGGCTTCGATGGCTACGCCATTAATTTTCGATCCGGACTTGTTCAGATAAAACAGGAACGAGTGGCATGTAACTCCGCTATATCTATGCAGCCACATTATCACTGGACAATAAAAGAGCAAGGCAGAGACGTACAGCTTGTTTTCGAATTTTAACTGGATTTGAACCCCAGCAGAAATTTTCTCGACGGCTTGTTTGAGTAGATCTTTGTATTCGGCGCTACCCCGAGTTATATGCTTCTGACTGAGGATATCTGGGAACGAAAATGGCCCGGTATTGGCATGAGTCGAACTGACCTTTAAGGTGAGTGACACAGAGCAAAGGCAGATGAAAGAGTCATGGCGCACCCAGCATAGAGGCAGAAGACACTGAGCGCTACAAGGCAGAAACGGTAATTGAGACGCATTAGATGTGTTTAGGAGAACCAGCTCGACAGGCCATGATGAGGCACCATCCTTTAAGTACCAGATTGGGATGCATAGCTTGATGCTGGTCCCGAAGTGGATTTTTGATGTTAATAGGATTCGCTGGATACGAGAACGAGGAGTTATTATTGATGTATCTGAAACGCTGCAACGAAACTAAAGCTGAGTTAGCATTGATATTACACATTGACAACACCTGGCTTTCAACCATAATATTGATATGTCAATAAGGATCTTCGGTTATTGGGCCATCGATACAAACAACAGATCAAACCACTTACAGCCCATTTTCAGCTTGGTGGCAACCCTGAAAAGACCAAAGGCTATGAGTAATTTTCCCAGAAAACCCTATGCTGGCTATCAATTATATAGCAGTCGTTACAATATGAGACTGCGTGTTTTTCTTTCCACGACATTTACGAGTAGAAAGCCGTGGGAAACGCGTTAAACCTGAAAGCAAGCTATCATTAAGATAGAAGTTGCCGGCGGCAACGTGACACCACCCTCTCCTTTTCGGGCGCCGCGACAATGGATGAGTGGTTTGCTTGCTGCTATGTGCCTCTCCATCATACATTGACTAGTTGCATCCTTAGGGATACCCCAGTGCTCAGATCAAAAGCTAGCAGGGGATCACGGCGTGTATAGGCTTCGCAGAAGCCATGGCACCCCTCTGATGATACTCGATAATTTCACAAGATTCTTCAAATTCTGGAAGTGCATACAATACCAATATGTCGCCTTGCCATATTCCGACTCTTTAGATCGTCTATTGAGATGTTTGCCTTCCATATCCATCGTTTCAGCTGAATGCTGCGCCCCTTTTGTTCCGCAGGCTTGTCTCCTCATGTGGACCATGCACTGGGAGCACCTCTACCTCTAATACCGTCGCGCAAAGGCACCTACTTCTGTAACGTTTTTGTCATAGTGTTGTACGATATACATGGACATCCCCGACCACAAGGACTCTCCTGAAGAGGGATTGAACCATCCTTCCGTTTGGTTCGACGACGGGAACATTGTCATTCAAGCAGAATCTGCTCAATTTCGTGTCTACCGCGGTATATTGACAATGAACTCCTCCGTGCTTCGGGGGATGTTTGATCTGGCACAACCAGATAAAAGTGATATGCAGGATGGCTGTCCAGTTGTTCGTTTCTATGATTCAGCACAGGATGTTCGACATTTTCTGTGTGCACTCCATTTTCCCCGGTAGGTTACCCTACAACTCATCAGACAAATTTTCTCATGAACATTTGGTCGCTTAGGTACTACCATCCATCGGAAACTACGTCCTGGGACATAGTTTCCGCCATGCTTCGTCTAGGAAAGAAATACGCAGTGCATCACCTTCACGAATCAGCTTTCAAGCAGATTTCTGCATTGTATCCCATTAAATTTGCCGATTGGTGCACTAGACCTATACACTCTATACAGCAGTTTATAGCACTCCCGTTGGCTGTATATCAACTGGCAAAGGAGACTGGTCATCTCAGTTTTCTGCCCGGGTGCTTGTACAGTATGACCACAACCCATAGGGGAGAAGACATCGTTCAGGGTTTAACCCTACCCGATGGATCGCACGCCGAACTTCAACCCCACGAGAAACTTCTGGTACTTCAAAACCGTGCCAAGTTCGCAGCGTATCTGAGGGAGAACGTGCTGGGATTCCTTTTCAAGTCGCCTCCCAGCTGTCAATCATCGAAATTGTGCAGCCTGGTAAAGTACGCCACCCTGCAAAAGCTTCATGCCGACAACAGCTTGGATCTTCCAGGTCGAGGAACGGGCTTGTTCGGCGTCGAGATCGCGTGGGAATCCATAGGGTTCTGCGCTCCCTGCTACGCCGCTGCTTTTGTTCAATGGAAAAATGCGCGTGAAGACTTCTGGAACAGTTTGCCGCAGATGTTCAACCTGCCAAGTTGGAAAGAGATCGAAAAATCATTGGACGGTCAGTGTCTGGACCTGATTTTCTTTTTTTCTTATCATTCATGTTTTGGTAGTTCCTCCTTCCCGAAGTGTGCACGTGGGTTGCAGTGGACGCACAGTGGTGCGGCCGAGTCGGCCGAAATTCTGAGATGTCTCTGCAATATACTGGACAGGGTTATGTGAATACAACGTGCTATCTTGATCTTCCCATATTCTATATCCAACCAAGTACAACTCGAATCCGTTCCCCACACTGCATCTGCCAAAACCAGAATTGAATCTATAAAAACCATGTACTGCCCTTAGCCGAAGCGACATCGTAACGGAATCAACGCAGCATCGTTGGAACGTGACCGTGCAGTCGTCTATGGTACTAGGTATGTCCTATTCCCGTGAGGGTGCTGCATCGACACGGTCCATCAGAGTGGCAGGTGCTTCGTCATGATGCGAGCTTGGAAAGCTACTGGTTCGCGGCCGGGACAACGACTAAAAACTCTTCAGTTCGTTGACGAAAGAGCCCAGC
This sequence comes from Armillaria sp. CMW 4456, assembly GCA_028551335.1. Classification (NCBI taxonomy): domain Eukaryota; kingdom Fungi; phylum Basidiomycota; class Agaricomycetes; order Agaricales; family Physalacriaceae; genus Armillaria; species Armillaria sp. CMW 4456. The sequence goes on from JANDKJ010000221.1 coordinate 155,951, forward strand.
CAAATCATTAGTATATCAAGTTGCGATAATTCGAAAGCTATTGAAGGAATCATTTAGAGCAGGGTTTTGCATGGTAGTACATAGCTAAGGAACATCATAATGGTTGGACTATCTTTGCCTGGACTGATAACTCGGGACGCATTGATATGTATCCTTGGTCCATGAGCTTTCATCCAAACATTTCTCACTCCATTTAGTAGCAGTCGGTCACTTACCAACAGACCATCTCCCTCGAATATATTACTTGTGTCCACGTCTGTAAGTCATGCCGCGTAGGGATATTCTCAAAGCAGAAATAAAAGACGAGTAGATTAGTGTTACAGCACGAGACGTCCAATGTATGCATGTTCATTTATTACGAGCTCGATATTTTCCACGCCCAGCAAGGACCTATGGCTCATGTCAGCAACAGATCTAATTTTGAAGCGAACATAAATTTACCTATTGGATCCGATCTAGAATGATCCACTCCCGTCCACATCCCAATTATCCCCATCGCACTACCCACCTGCCCTACCTGTACACTCTCTGTGACCCACTCTGGATCCTGAATTCCCGCTTCGCTCGAAGTCTACTATCGCGTCAACACCTGAAAATTCTTATTTGAAGAAAGACCTACCATGCTCCATCTTACGGCGCCATCGCCGATCATTCGAACCGTCCCTCTGATCTGTCTATGTGCTGTGTCATCCAAGTCTGATCCCCGAGATTCTCCCTCGACATGGATGATAGGAAGTTTATAGACCAACGAGGATAGGGGATCGTCACTGGAGCTTTGATAGTCCGGCGGAGGTGTGGGTGGTTTGGAATATCCTGACACCCGGAGACTCATGGGCATGACACGAATAGTCTCAGTCACCATATTTGTGTTCTCCGAAAGATGGGAAATGGTGTTGTCTCTGCGACGCTATGAACTGGTCAAGTACAGATACTTACTGGGTTCACATGCTGCGCTCACATTATGATCTAGAAGGTGAAGATGTCAGCTGTAGAAACGTAGTCAAGACGCTGAACGCACATATCAGTCCATGATAGTCCATCCAGCAAACAATTCGTCTGCATATAGAGGGTCAAAATGAAGCTGATAGACTGGAAGAAGTGATACAAACCTCCATTCCCCCGTTACGCCAGCCCAGTCCCAACCGTCTACTTCGCCATCACTGCTTTCTTTCCCCTTGTCATCTACGGTCAAATCCATTTCTCCGGCGTCCTCCGCTTCACCATTCAATAGTTTCCATTTTTCCCACTCAAATCCTGGTGCACCACCCATCCTCAAATGATCCAGATTCTTCAGCGCCTCCATAGCCTGCAAGAATTCTTCTTTATCATCGGGCTCAGAATGCACGACGTGAGCACGATCTCGAACATTCGCTTCGACGAGTACTCGGGCACTCGCCAAAAAACTCCAGTCAGGTTTGACTTCGTGAGGGAACGAGGGGAAGATGAATGTCGGGTGTCGTTCTTCATCAGAATCACCTCCAGCCAATGCTTGGTCAAGTAGGAATAAAGGAAGATGGGGCGGTGGTCTATTAGAGTCCTCATTCGAGTCTTCATCACCATCGTTTGAATGCTCTTCATAGTCTGGATCATCCTCGTCATCTTCATCCAGACGGGCGTTAAATTCCAATGTACCATCTTCTCCGTAACCAATCAAAGAGCCAAATGCTAGAATCTGAAGACTCGCATTCCTAAATATCGGCAGAAGGGTGTTGTCATTAGATGGTTTCCTAGGCTCGAGTGACGGTATGGGCATAAACGGTCCCCAACATCGCTGTGGATCAGGGTATTGCATGTTATAGACGCGCAATTTGGCGGCATTACGAGCCATCTTCATCTGGGAGGCATCGTCGAGAGTAATTTCCTCAATGTCCCGCGCCTTCGCTTTTCCTTTGTCTTTATCGTTGCTTTGAGTCTCATCTTCGGCCGCAGTTGTGGCCCTTGTCTTCCTCCTGGTAATCTTCTCCACCATGCTTTCCTCGGGTAGCCCTTGCATCCTCCAAAACTTGAAATTAGGTGCACATTTGAACCCAAAGTGTAAGAAGATGTAATGGAGTGATTGTCCTGTCGAACTCTGGTCCCATGTTTCCCCGTCCTGTGTTTTAGTACTCTTATCCAAGGTCGGCTGGAATAAGAGAAACCGAGATACTGCGTCGGCAGGGTAGCCTTGAGACAATGCACCATCTAACCAGTTTGAGTTTAGTGAACTTGATGTCACTACCTCACGCGAAAGCGGAGGCCAGGGGCATATCGGCTCGCTTATGGTTGCAAAGGTATCGATGGACGAGCTGGGTATGCTTGGTGCCGCAAGCACCATGGGAGCTAGCGCAGAGAAGATCTAGAACCGAGTCAAGGTCAAGGCGGTCGCGTTTCAATTGCAAGTACCACTGGCCTCTAGGTTGAAATTATTGGGCACAGACAGCGGGTCCTTCAAGTGTGCTTTCTGGAGGCGGTTAATGCGCGGTCAGTGACCGGTGAGCGCCGACTTACCAATTGATTTCTGGCTGTAATTCTTTCCTTATACCCTCTTGCCCAGTCGACACAAACCTCTACACCGACCAGGGGGCCCAGCTTTCTGGGATCATCAAACTCGCCCAGAAAGATCTCCCTCCATAGATGAGAGTCAGGGCTCTGGTATATCAACTCGAAGAAAGTGTTCTTTGCTTTGGAAAGCGAAACGAGAGCACTGGGACCATCGACGTGGCTACTGTAGATAATGATGCTCTCCAAGAGCTCAGCAGGCAGAGAGAGAATTGTTGTGAGAGACGACGGCCCAGTATATGGAGAGGACATGGAGGTTTGTAGTAATTGCCGTCTTGGGAGCAGAGTAGTTCGGCAGCGGCTTTGTCACGCATTTTGGTCTGCGGCACTCAAGACATCATATCGGCCATAAGACTTGACCGACCGTTACTGTAACGTTTTCAGTGACATTTGCAATATCGATAATTGGGCACGATAATCTATCGTATGTCGCAATCTGAAATAAAAGGTGGGTTAATGGCAAGATATTATCGAGTTGTAATCACCTGAATAATAATGTCAATGATCCTAATCTGAAAAGTCGCTGGTAAGAAACCATACTGCACTGGTGACTGGCTTACCAAGATTTAGTGGTAAAGCTGGCCATGACGGGGATTTTCGGAGATCCGGGAACAAACACCTGAAGCCCTTTTCGTATGGAGATTCTTGCACACCGGTCGACTGTGATGCACAACTGAATACGATGGTCGACCTTTTGGAACAAGCTGTCGAGAGACAAGCAAGGTCCACGCTCTAACCGCCGTTTGACACGTTTGACAGATAACTCACGTGAAACACCGCGACGCGACGCGTACACAAATACATGATTTAATTCTTGACACGGCAATGAAATTACTGATACAAAATGCTGCGCTGCTGAAATTCAATTTTAACATTTCTCCCGTGTCTTCGATAACCAAAATGAAGATAGTCTCTCGAAGCTCACTCGATCTAGACCTGGCATCCACTTGGTGAAGAAGACGTCAAAGAACGGGAAGCCTTCGGACACGTGAAGATGGAATCAAAGCCCCAAGAATCTACTGGTTCCTCCGATTATCCGATGTAGGCGAGGCACAGATAGCTTCTAGGACGCTTACAATTGCAACCCAATGCAATCCTCAACCGCCAGGTGGCAGGAGAGCATGTGGTCTGGTGTATGGCAGCCCGAGACGGTGCCGGGGAAAAAGAGTGGCCGCACGGAGCCAAGCCAGGCGCGACAAATGCGAGAACACGTGAGGAGATATTTCTTTGCGACATTTCCTATTATCCGGAGGAATACTGAGCACCAAGTTATAGCTATGTGTTTCTGTACTTTAGTATAGACCTCTTCTCCACGGTGTACTTGCAAACGGTCGATGTCGAGAGTAAGTACTGGTGGGCGAGATGAAGGTAGGAGAGAAAAACACAAAAACAAACCGATTTGCGAATAACTGGTTCAGCTCAGTACAGAGACAACGAGTCAGAGATCCCGTTGGGTATAGCCATTTCGCCCTGATACACGATCTCTTCAGTCGTGGGTGCAGAGATCATGAAACTTGAATTATAGACTTTCGATTATATGAATTCGTGTACTCCAGATTCATCGTCCTCTCGTGTACCTAGGACCGATTATAATGTATACAGTATTGTACGGGATCTCTTGAATATTATTATGTAGACTGTTCTTTCAATGCTATGATCATTGTCGAATGAGACACATATCAGAAGAAAGAAACAGCAGACTGACCGTCCCTGTCCCACACATTAGCATAATCAAACCGTAGACAGTCCCTCATAGCCAATTGAGGAAGATAACACGTTATTATGTTCACGAAATGATCCCTAGTAGGAAATACCTCCCGCTTGCCTCCTTCCCAATTCAAATCATCAATGCAGAAACAAAATATCACTCGTCGAAGAGCAGGAAAGCGGGGCGAAGATAACAAGTTGTCTAGGTCCTCCCACGGCAAGGGATGAGTGGAACGTTCGAGATCTCCAGACGTTTTTGGACCGACCATCAAGTGAAATGTGATTTGGTAAACCGAAAGGCCTGGGAGAGATTCTAGGATCTTCACCGGTACACCGAGGTTCTTCAAATCAATACAGTGGTAATTGCCAATATCTGTGGATGTTCCACTCGAGAATGAGATTGTCTCCAGCAACTGGAAACAACGAAAGCTTTTCGCCTGAATGAAATGATCTAGATAGCAAGATAAGACAGCCACAAGAAATCGTACGACTTAGTAGACTTACCAAGACACTGGTCAACATGGTTAGTCCTGCAAACCGAAAACGACATATGCCTGACCGTGAAACATGCGAAAAAAAGCTTTTCGACTAGGTTGTACCTCGTCGGATGTGCCCTAATATCGGTGGTCTTTGGCACGTCCCAGGAAATCCGCAGGGTTTCTAATCCCCTCAAATCGAAAAAGCGGCCCAGGAGCCATACAATAAGGTCCACACGTTCATACGCATCGAAAAGCATGAGTGTCCTCAACTCTACTGCTTTGGGCACGCAGATCTGCATCAGCAGAAATTTGCCGGACTCGTAATAGTCCGTCCAATCACCCACAGAGTGAAGGGCAAGCCAGCGAAGGTTTGGCATGAGAGCGAGGAGCACGCAGAGGTCTGCCGGTTCCGAGAAATACACGTCTGAGAGGTTGAGGGCCTCAACGCGCGACGCGAAGCTGGTGAAGTGCCAGCAAAGGTCGGAGCCAAAGTCTTGGAAATCAGAAAGTGATAGGTACCTGACATTTGTCAAGCGAGAGACGAGATGGGTGGCCTGTGGGCCCTCCATGAACCAAGGGTCCGAAGCATCCTCATCGTTATCGTTGCTGGAGAAATATTCCTGGCTGCCATTCAGGATAACCTCCTCCACCATCGGCACAAGTCGAGGGAACGCGTCAAATTGCGCGTTCCATATAGCGCACTCAACTTCGTAGGAAAGGTCAAGTGTCCGGTACAGGTATCTCTGTGCGAAGCGACACCAAGCATGACAGACGAGACAACATGCCTCCAGGTCCTCCCTCTCCTCGATGTGACGGATAATTTCTGGAAACAGCTCTGGGGGAATGCACGCTCCCAGGCCAGCTTCCATGCTCCCGCTTGCCGTCCTCAAGCCAGAGTGAAATTTTCACCAGTGGCGTTGGGTGGTGATGGAAGGAGAATGAAAATTGAATGATTATCCGTCTCCTCCGTCTTATCCGATTGCGACATAGATCACATGTCCCTTAACGCGTTCCAACTTGAAAGTCAGACGCGTCGCACGACGCCACAACTTAGAAATGCCAAAGATTTTGATTGATTGGGAACTATGGGACGGAATACACGTTAATCACCGGTATATACTAAAAAGGTCGTAATGCGAGTCATGATATCGCAGGACATGAAAATTATAAGTTTAGTGCAGGAAAAGCAAAACTCTGGAGAAAAGGCACAGCAATGGGGAATGGTACGCTAATAGATGTTACAAGAAGAAACCAGAAGTCCGTGGTAATTGCGGGGGTATTATCATGAGTAGTGGGTTGAATGCGTAAAAAGAAATTAGGAAAATATATATACTGAATCTAATACGTGATTGAGATTGATGGTTGATGGTTGAAACGTTTGGTGAATGCGTGGCGTAAAAGTACAACGGGTAATGGTTTTGACGGCAATGCCAGAGACGAGAGCAAAATGAAAACAAGAGTGCCAGGGCCGCTGATGACAATGGACAATGGACCGCCGGGGTCCGATTAACAGAGGTGTATCTTAAGATACGATTTCCTCGTCCGTGAACCGAGGAGTTAGCCAGTCGTCCTCCGGATTTGTATCCATCTTGAGAACAGATATATTTCGTCGCTTCATCAAAAGATCCTGCTCCTGGACCCGCATCCTCAGTGGAACATCCATAGACAGAGTGAACTCGTCTCCCAGTAACCGCTTGTAGCCCCCAAATTCCAAATCGGCGGTGTCGACTTTGGAGTATTCGACTCTCAAAGGCTGGCAGAGTAGGGAAGTAGCACCAAGAGTTGATGAATGACGAGGGGATGGTTTGACGCTAACATGTCGCCTAGCGCCTAGTCGGTTCAAGTGCAAGCTGTTGGTCCGTATCCTGGTATGAATGGACACCTTGCCGATTCCAGCATAATTCACGACGCCCTCCTCGTATTCGTCTTCATCTTCTATCTTCCAGGCCCTCAATGCGGCATCGACGTCGGCAAGACCATCTAAACCAAGCTCAAGCTCGTATTCCTGTGCATCAAACGGCTCTTCGTCTTCCTCGCTGACAGGGAAAAGTTTGGCGTCACTTCTTCCTTTAGTCCTCTTCAGTCCCAAGTCCAGCTTCTCGTCATACTCGTCATACTCCATGTATTCTTCTTCTGCAGTGCTGTCATAGGACGGTGGCACGTACTCATAATCCTCGCCGGACCAAGAAACCTGAGCTAATCGCGAGCTTGCGTAGGGAGTCGCCAAGCCAACGTTCATGACCCCACAAGACACCAAAGCTTTGTTCTGCCATGCTCGTCTTCGGCTTCGGATCTCTAAGATAGCATCGCGCTGTCGAACTTCGTTGGCGTGATGCTCCTCCTTTGCTTCATGTAAGATGAGAAGTTTTCTCAGTCGGACGCAATGCGACGACAAGCTCTGATACTCTAACAATTCGTCAGATGAGAGCCCTTGTAGATGGCGAGGCACAGATGTATAGTCCACCGGAGTTTCTGCTACATGTGAATGACGAGAGTGCATGCTTCGGAGACTAAAATATGCAGTAGAAGGTGTGTGAACAGAACTTCCGTCCGTATCCGTGTCACCCCCATCGTCCTCGATGGAAGCAAATGGAGAAGTAACCGAAGACGGTGGAGGAAAATATCCTTCGTCCTCAAAAGGGCTGGTTACAAATGCGCTGTTAATCTCCACAGATTGTTGGAGAAGATCTGCCATCGTGTCAGAAGCCCTGCGAAGCATGCTCTTGATGATCCATGGATAATATCCACCTGAGGGAAGACGCCGGCTCAGCTCGCTTGCGACGTACACGCGGAAAGCATCGACAAGCGTAGAGCGAGCACGACGACGCAGAGCTTTGGGAGTAAGCATCGGTGGTGCCCGCTCAACTTCTTGCTCTGGCGAAGGCTTCGTTGGGACGGGAGATGGTACGGCGACGGGTGCAGATGGAGAATGAGTATTAGAAGGTAGCTGCACGATAGAGCTAGACGCAAACCCTGTTACAAGATGCCACGGGGAGAAGAAAAGATAAACTTACGCGACCAAAGACATAAGCAGGGAACGCTGTTTCTTATGTCGTGTGACTTTAACAGTCGTGGGTGGGGAATTTAGCGACTGCTGTCCATCCTTGCGCTCCTTATCCTTAACTTTCTCCCTCTCTGTCACGACTGCCGACTGATTTACATCATCCAAGACGCTGTCGAGTGCCTGTAGGCATCCAGGAGCCATAAGAGGCCATTCCTCGGTTGAGCCGTCCACAAACCGACACGAAATCGTCAACATGGGTACATCAAAGGTAACCTCTTTGAGTATGCTCGGAATGAACGCCGCCTTATCGAGGCAATGAATGAGTTCAGGAGCATCGAGGCCATCGACGCTCAGATGGCTGAGATGTGTCGTCCAGGCGTGGGGATTGAATAGATCATCTGGAAGATTCTGGAATGTTATAGCAAAGAGCACTGTAGGATGGGAAGCTGCTGGTAGGAGCTTAATGAGCATTGCAGAATTGGAACGAGGATGAGTATTGGAATTCTTTGGACGCCTCGAGGTGCATGCAGTGAAAAAAGAGGTTGGTTCTTAAAATTAAAAGAAGCTACCGGTAATATCAGTGCCTTTTTCAATATCTGCAGGGCGCGGACTCACCTAATGAAAAATAGCGAAAAGGAAGATCCAAAAAGTGCTTCTAACAGCTGCCAAAGGCTTTAATGACAATGTCCGTAAAAATAATGAGCTCCTGGTCGGCTCTGTAGCGACGAAGAGATAGAAACCAGGCGTCCCAGGTATTTGGAGACGGTGAGGGTGGAAGGGAGAGGGATAACGGTGGGAGCTCAGGGGTGCTGGTGAAATTATCTAGAGCTCGCTTCTTATTTCCGGTTTCGTAATGTTCCTCGCTTCACTTTTTCTGTTTCGAATACGGCACAGATGACGGGAAGAAAACTCACGGCCCAATAGCGGTGCAATAATGATAATTGGACAGGCTATACGAATACTATTACTCTGCCAGACCAGAGCCCAGTACATACAAATGGGGACTCTGCGGACCGGTATCAGCGACAATCCTTGTAGACAGCTAGAAGAGGGGCATGATGACAGTCACGGTTGCCTGTCGCCCCTTGCTCTATGCCCCTTATACAGATAGCCAACTTGGAGCACATTGGAGTAAGATTGGAGTGCGTACAGTTCTGACGCAAGAAAGCTGAAGGACCTTTGCCGCGTATATTGAAATCAATCTGATCGGCACCGTTAATGAAATTGTGAGCATTGTTGCTTGGATGGATGCAATTGCCAAGTCCTCGAATGAGCGGACGTCCGGCTTGAAGGAGAGGGTCCTGTGAGGCACAGCATCCTCCGCCACTGAACCTTGAGAAAGCCTGACATGAAACGGGGAAACCTCGATACGCCGCCGGATCTACCGCTGGGGCTTGCATCCCGCGACGTCGTCCAATCTTCAGACATGATCCTACGCCGGTCGTACTTTTAGGACGGGAAGGATTGTTTAAAACACCCAAACGGCCGTACCACCTCTGTAGGAGAAAATTCTCGACGTGGCAAGGGGCGGGAACACGAAACGGCAAGGCAAGGTACCCTCTACCGGTGGCTCATTGTTAATGCAAGATGCCATCATAAACAGAGGCAGGGAGCAAGTAACAAGGGAAACATACACCAGAACTGGGATCGCGGCGCGCAATAGCGCCACTACGCGACAGTTCATGAGGTCGTAAGCTTCCAGCAACATGCAGCGGCCTAGGCGTCCGTAGCTCGTGTAGTCTTTTCGCAGCTTCAAAACATGAGTTATAGAAAAACTGATGGAATTCAAGCCTAGATTTCACGTTGTCCATAGAAATTGTTTAGCCGCATTTTGAAAAGCACACGGGCTCGTTCGGGGACATGGTTACAAAACATCACAACACTGCAGCGATAGAATGCTAAGTGGCCTCTAAGCAAAAACATCAGCAAAGAATTTTCAATTGACGGCAGACGGAGGAAAACTTTGATATATCCCGAACTTGCATCACATGCAATATACTAGGCTTGACTTGATCAGACGCTACGGCAACCCTTTGCCAGAAATACTCCTCTCCCACTCTGCTCTGCTTCTGTACCGCGGTCTTTCGTATTGCGAATAGAGTGTCTCCCCAAAAACTGAGCATGGGTCCAAATTCACTCAAAAAATATCGGTTGAGCAGCATCTGGACCCCAGTCCCATATCAACAGCACATCACTAGTCATGCAGAGAATTTGTTGCAAAGGACTCTAGCACATGGATGTAGGCGAGTTATTGACTCGGCGGTAATGAGGCGGAAAGTGCCCAAGCAGACGTGTATTTTAGACCGAAGATCTGGGTGAAGTTATCCGTTTGTGAACGGCCAACCTGCTTGGAAGTTTCCGACAGAGACGCAGGCGCTCTTTTGGGAATGAGATATCCTTCTTTCACTCCACCTCGGACCGGATGTGAGATATAACGGTGGCGTCAGATATTCCGTTTACGGCTTTCTTCCAGGAGGAGACATCAGAACCTAGTGAGATTTTTCAAAATAACACAGGTGGATATCGATAGTTCTTACCAGTACTGACCCCGGATTTACGAAAGCTTCGGAGAGTATTTTCGACGTTTTCACGCCTGCGGATTGCCCCAGGAAGCACTTACTCTCATGATCCGGTCCTTTGTAAGGCACTTCCTTTCAGCAGATGGTCTATGCCATACTTTGGCAGATACGTCAAAGTCATGACCCAATTTTGATAGTACATTGTTACGTGGTCCCCGACCTCTCGCTATCAAAAATCAGACAGTATTCAAGGTGTGGGTAAAGGGAACACAGCACCTGTGCACTATACTAGTGAAGGTCCAGTCAATTAAATAACCTGAACACATTTCTCTTGCGCCCCGACCTACTATTCAAAAGCAGCAGTTCTTCGATACATGTCCAGCCCGGCCCGGCCTTAACTCCTTCCCAGACGAGGTATGCCGACTAGCCCACAACCCGTAAAACCGAAAGCGAGCGGAACCTTCGAAAAACCGCATGTATGTAGTCCCAGGCTTGACATCATTGCACCGTTGTTGTTCCGGCACTTCGGGACATCTTCAAACAGGAAAGGGGCGTATGAGAGTGAGAAAGGTTACAAATATGGTTCTATCAGCTGGAAAAAAATCAAGGTGGGATTCCCGGGAAGTACATCCCCATTGCCGACATCCATGACGGTCAAAATTTCTTTCCCGGATGTTAAACCGAGGTCGTTTGGTAGACGCTCGGCAATGTGCACAGACATGGTGTTTACCGTACTGAAGACATCCTGGACTTTGTCACGCATAGGGTTCCGTAGAGCATGAGTTCGACGATGACTGCAAGGGCAGTAGGGACTGGCATGGAAAAGTTCGGATGTCGTCTGGCGACTGACGCGATGTTGAGAGGCAAAGCGCCTTTTCCATTAATGCGTGCGACTGTGCCCTCATGACTTATTAGAGCATCAGCATTGATTCCATCAGAAGATACCCAGTGAATCACCTGTTTGAATGGATGTACTCCTTGATGCATAGCTCAAAGATGCCAGGGACATCGCTTCAAGGTAGCGGTCGTCGGAAACAAAATTGTAGACGGGAAACCAAACCGATGACGAAGGTCGTGTTTCAAGTCGCGGTCATGAGGCTAATCATCAAGTATCAGTGACCTCGAAGAACAAACAGTGGACGCAAATAATAAAAAGCAGATACGACGCACCATAATTCAGCTCACGGACGCCAAAAAATCTCATCTTCCTTCATGAATATGACAGAAGGTCAAGGCATGTGACAGTTGAGAGATATGTTGAGCGATGCGAGAACACGAGTTGTCGACACAATGGGTTGACAATGGCGTACGGAAAAGACGATTCTGAATGTTTGAAGCCGAAGGTCGGTCACGGTATCAATTCAACCAAAATATTCTCACGGTACTCTCACTGCAACTCTTCGCACGACCTTGGTACACCAGTTCTTCACTTTACTGCGTTTTTGCAGGAAACATGTTATAGGGCATAACTAATGCAGTTCTGGGTGTTGATCTCCGACAACTGATAGGTGGTACTCTTACAATTTTGTCCAAAGTAACGGATTACATCGTCTCCGAAAACTCTACGATAAACCAAGCTTGATACTATACCCTGTATGGAACTACTTTAGGAGGTCTGTAATGGCCATGCCTGTTGTGGCACACCACTCTCATAGGCAAGCAGGATAAATACAACTAGTCGGCTTGATTCGCAGGGCTGACATCTACACGAAGACGGACTTGACGTCAACGATATTGACATTAACTTAAAAACTGATGTTAGTGTCAACGATGCAAACTCGTCTGCAAAGAGGTCAAACTTACAACTACCACACAGTGCAGAGACGTCCGCCCAAGGACCAGAAGTCAACATTGCTATCATAATTCGAAGAGGACAATGAGTATGTCATTGTTATTCTGCTTGCCCTAGTGAAGATGTTGAAGACTAATTTTCGGATACATATTTTAGAAATTTGATTAACGCCCACTGTTGCGAAATGAAGCATGTCCTTTGATACAATTGCGTATCAAGCGGTGCAGATTCCAGTCTCAACGGGATGCAGGTATCTGTTCGAGGCAGATGTGCCGATCGATCCTACAATACCAGCACTGGATTGGGCATCTTCCCAGGTGAGCATGGTAGGTTAAACATCTCGTGATGCCATAGAACCGGTCTCAGAGCAGATCCCAAGTGTAACTTCAAAAAAAATGTTTACAAGTTCGTCTCCAAGTAATGGTAAGTGTTCCTCTACCGTCACCGCAACACTTGGAGATACTAAAGCGCTATGGCTGATGTCTTTAGCGTAAGAGGTCGACAGCGTCTCTGGCGTACAACGCCTTTATGAGATCTCGATACTTTTGGTCGTGCAGCATCTACACCATGTCGGTAGCAAAGAGTTCATAGCCGATTTGTCGATCCTGATAGCCTAGGCTATCGATAGAGATTCTCTCAATAATTTCCGTGTCGACTTTCCACATATCTCGCAATAGACAAATCAAAGGTATTTGGACTCTGAGTTCACTTGGGTTTTCTAAAGCTATTGGACCTCCTGGTCCGACGGAATGCCCATACTTAGGCCATTCCGTGCTTCCAGAAGTACATACTCATTTTTCGGAATTGATTTTTTTTAGAAACTCAGACGATCAAATACGACATAGGAGTCCTTCAAGTCATTCTATCGGTGAACTTTAAACATGATTCGATATTAACAGACTATTGATTCGCTTTCGGGTTTACGGTCATGTAGACTGTATTGTTTTACCATGAATTCTAGTCTTAATGACGTAGAAATCGATGGCTGTGAGTCCACTCATTTAATAGAAAATCACAAAGACACCCGCGATTTCTACCGTCGTGATTGAAGCTCGTTAACTGTCACTCTCATCATGAGTTGTATCGATACGAAGGATGGACGGGGTGATCAATGTATTGACGCACTCAACTCGATGTTGGAATGCTTAAGGCCATCGATACACTGGGATATCAACATGACACGACATAAAAAGGCGTTATCAAGAGAACACTGGCCCCAGGTCAACGAAATTCCCCTTAGAGGAAATTCGGCATCAATTTGTTTTCATTGATCTTCCAGTGATGGTTTTGTTTACTTATTGACCGTCAGCAAAAGGTGCGAACCTGATATCGCTCATCAGTACATATATATATTTCCCCCGACAGTGTCGATACATGTCATCTCGCTCATCCGTGGACCTGAGCTCTAACAAATATCGAGATGGATGATCCACAAGCGAAGACCTTCCAGTGTATACTATGCTCAGCCAGCTTCACTCGATCCACACATCTTTCCAGACATCTCCGTACACGTAAGTGTAATTGCCGTCCTGCAGACAGTCGGACCTGCTCTGATTTCGTTGACAGATACCAGCGAGCGTGCTCATAAATGCACCGTAAATTATATTATACAATGCGCATTGCACCTGTCCCAATAGTACCTTCCAGGCTTGCTTCACCGAGTTCTCCAGGAATGATGTTCTGGCCAGACACACAAAGACATGCAAGGCTATCAACAACCAGCAAGTACCCTTTCCTTTCTACCAGTCATGGTGTTAAGATCTGTTCTAGGATCACAGAGGCTATTCGTCCCTCCCGTCAGCAGTCTTGTCAGGTATAAATCTCTTTGCTTCAAGCCTCTTGTACGATTCCGCTAAATCTCCCGAAGGCCTGTGCCCAGGCGAAGGCCAAATGCGATTTACAAGTACCGTGCTCGAGATGCATCTCCCGCAGAAAGGAATGTTTGTACATCAACGATCCCGCGGTGTCACGGTACAAAAGGAATTGCCGTAAACGAGATTCCTACAACTCTGAGATTCCCGATACTCCTTCGGAGTCAAACACAAGTTTGTCCACGGATTTTCCCTTTGCCGGATCAGCTCCTGACCCCAGCAACGATGGAGCTTGCTCTCTTGACGCATTTCTCTTCGGAGTCTGCGCTTCAAGTCAAAGTGGAAGCGTGGAAAATGATCGTTCATCAGAAAGTTATGATCTATTCACTGAGCATGGCTTTCCAATGATGTCAGATTCTCATTCGGTGCCGTGTCCCCCATCACACTCATTCTCCGCATTTGGTGAGCCACCATACAGGGAAGCTCCTTATGATGGACCAGGTGAAGAAACGGACCTTTTTGAGGCCCCGAAGCAGCACTATCCTCCGTTTTCATTTTCTAGAAATGTGCCCCGTAGTTAATTCACATGTAAATTATTTATTAGCGCCCGCTTCCTTCCTTCAATTCATAGATGTTCTGATGAATCCAACTCGCATATGTGCCGTACAAGCACGCGTCGAGCAAAAGCTTTGAAAGTATTGGACGATCTCAGCGTGCACCGAACGTTAGACAAGAAAATGACTGACTCATGTTCCATGGGAGATCGTAGACTCGTGATTTGTCTTCTAAATACGCTATGCTAGGCTGATAATAGATGTTTTCGTCGATTTATGTTTAATTGCGGGACCCTTCAGGAGAGTGACTCCAAGAGAGGAGGAGTTTGAAGTTGTTCGATGATGCAATGATTGTCGATCAGATCTACCAGCGGCTGTCTATATCAGGCGTTCAGGGGAGTCTATGCAGGTCCATATTCGTATCCTACTCAATCTACCCACCATTGGCATGGCTTATCGGGCTCACAGATTTCGAGTCTTCATCACCTCTAAATTTACCTTGTCCTAAAAGCATACTCGACGGCCTTCAAGTTGAGGCTCACAAGTCCCGATGCAGTTACGTTGGGTATAAAGGATCGTATGACTGCATTTATTATTATACATCTCTAGATACAGTTAATGGCGGACTTGGCAGATAGAGCATGCCACGCGCCATTCTTATGCCACTTCATCCATCTCAAAAGACAGCCCAGCCTCCTCCTCACTCTCGTCATGTATACTCCCGTGGTTTTAACGCTTGCGGACTGTAGATCTTGACTAAACCGTAGGTTCTCCAGATTCTCAACTTCTTCAGCTTCGAACCTCCTGACGAAATCAGCGAACGCAATGAACGGGGCGCCGGGATTGTTGCAATAGCGTGGAAGCCTTCGATAGGGAACTGCGTTCAGTGAGGAAGAGGTGCTCGTTCGCGGTCTGGGTGGTGCTTGTCTCCACAATCATACGCCCTACACTTGTGAATGTGTCTTGAAAGGTTAAGGCCGAAGATTAGGACCTCTTTCCTATCTCTAAGGGACCACCGGCAGGCCCCAGTGTTTCAATTGCGTAAAGAAAGGTCATCCAGAAAACATCCAAATGTCGTTATTGAGCGCTGGTTGGGTTTGGATGCCCCAAGGACCACTGATCTAGACCGCTGAGAAGCGTAAGCCAGTAGAGCGGGAGCCTGAGCGGTTTCAGAATAGAAGAGAGCTCGGTATGACACGACAGCGAAGATGAAGATTACCAAGTTGAAGGTCTAGGTCGCGCAGTCGCAGAGGCAGTTGCCGGGATTACGGTACTCGACTAAATGCACTGCCAAGTGAAGAGAACACTATGGGAGTTATCCGACGCATTTTTGGATGTCATAAGAGAACATAGTCGAAGAATACTTTCTATCCGGACGGCAAAACGATGCGTAACTGTTTCGACTCGTCCAGAGATCACGATAGAAGCTTGGGAGAATATGGCATGTAAGCACCAGTGTTCCAAGTTGTGGATAGTCAACGCCAGCGTAATAAAACGGTAGGGTACGCTTGGCCAGCTGCGGATTTGCTATTCCGACTAGTCAAGCCTCAAAAGGAAGTTTGTGTCAAAAAATCATGGGAGGAATGCATGAATGGCAGGACTGACCTTTTGAACCTATTCCTTGAATGTCTTGATTGAGATCCGACTAAACTTGATCAAGTGTAGTGGATGCCTGATTCGAGTCTATCCTTTTGGTGAAGGGCGATGCAAGTCCACTAGCAACGAACCAAGAGGGAGGCTGAGTAATCGTCCCACACCACAGGTGAAATTCGAGGAAAACATGGAGGTGCGCCTGGAAACCATGGGATAAAGTAGAGCATGGTCTTGGGCCGAAAGGTTTATCCCAGCTATTTGCTAGGACCAAAAATCCGGTGGTATCGCCAAAGGCGTGCACCAGCCTAGATCACATTTATACGCCTCTCGAATCCTCCAGGACCGTCAAGATGCCGACCAATGGTGAAATATCGCAGGTGGAAAGCTGGATTACGGACAGAACCGTTATTAAGCAGCCAAGACCGCCGACAGTCCAAGCAGAAGACTAGACACGTTTATCAAAGTTCTGTGGCCAAAGGCAGCACATTTAATTCAACTCTACAAAAGTAAGACGAGCTACGAAGAAAGAAACATGGGGACAGTAAGTATTGGAAGGATTCAAGAGAGAACAAAAAAATTGATAAATAATACGGCCCCATTTGCAGAGGGGCATCAAGAACGAAGAACGAAGAGTGCTCAGAATATTCCTCTTGTGCTCAAGAGATTATGCAACCAACCGTTGGCTTTTTTTCAGTTCCATTTCACGTATTCTTCCGTGACAACTCCATCGTCCTCATAAGCCTTGCCCTTGCCCTTCCGATCGATGACCTGTACAGGCTGGAATGGCACGATCTGCACTGATTCCCCCTCCATTTCCCGAGGAGAAGACGAATGAAAGCTCAAACCCTCGTCGATGAAGCGCAGGTCGCTAAAAGTGCTGGCGCCGACATTAAAGGGCGAGGATGGCGAAGGGATCGACGAAGGCGGTCCTGGAGAGCTTGGTCCAGCGATCTGATAGTGATTAAAGTCAGATGCGTAGGAAAAGGGAGTGTGCAGTTCGTTGCTGTCGAAGGAATAGTGACGGTCCTCGTGCCACGGATTGTATGACGCGTCAGCAAAGTTGTCAAAGGTCTGGGGTTCGCTGTATTCACGAAGCGGCTCTACATTGCTGACTGTGAAGGTGCTGGTCGTTGGACTTTGGACGTCCGAGTCGCCCGCCCAGCCGGTGAGAGTGCTGAAACTGGATATATGCGTCGATCCGGGGCTTGTGTGAGAAGAGAGATACGGACTTGTATGCCATGGCGACTGGACGTCTTCGGTAGGACTGTATAGTGATGGATCAGGTATGTACGAGTACACGCCCTGCCTGTTGGGAATCTCGTCGCCTTGGGGAGGGGAAGTGGGGGGCACGGGTACCGCAAAGTCCTATGAATGCGTCAGCAAGAAATAAAAAAAGAAAAAAAGAAAACTAACGAGAGCCTGGTATCCGGTAGTGGAGGAGGACTGAGTACGAGTGTGGTTCGCCGCCTTGCCGATGCGTTTCTCGGAAGGAACCGAGCGACTGCGCTTGCCCGCCCTGTCCCGATCTCGCTCCCACTCATTGACCGCCCTCTCGAGATCCTCGCCCTCGCGCCCCTCGACGAGGAGATCCCTGATCTTCCCGAGACGCCCGTCCTCCCTCTCTCGTTTCTCCCGGCCGCGCCCGTCGCCCTCACCGCCACGGCCCCGTCCACGCTTGCCTCTCCCGCCACGCCCACGTCCTCGTCCGCCATTCACTCCCGGCCGGAACCTCCAGTCCGGGTATCGCCTCCGGTGCTCCTCTAACGCGACCTTGGCCTTGGCTTCCCACTCTTGTTTCTCTTCGTGAGTCAATGCGCGCCAGTACATGCCGATGATCTTGCTCAGCGTCGAGTGATTGCCCTCGACGCGCCCCGAGATGCGCTGAGACCGGATGAATGCCGACCGGAACAGGATGAATGCATTCGGAGGCCGAGGGATGTATGACGACGACGTCGCCTCGACGAGTGGAGGCAGGTCGTCATCGACAAAATCGTCGTCGTGCTCGTATTCGTAGTTGTCCATAGTAGTAGGCAGACGAAGTGTTGTTGGCCATGATGCATCTTGCTCAGAAGCACACTTGGATGAGGTAAACAAGGGGAACAAAGGGAATCCCTTCGGTGGTTCCCATCGGGCGAACACGTGGTCTTTTCGATCGCGTTTTTTTACTCCCTCTGCCTCGATCGCGTCGAGCACTTCCTCCTCGCTTGTCCATCCATATTTTCACTAATTTTGTACTCCAAAAGGGCTGCTATACAGCACTCACATAGGCGCCTTTTCCCTCTACTAATCTCACCCGGGTAATCCTTGGCGTGATGCCGTCCCCGGCCCTGACTACCGCCACCTAAAAGACAATAGGATAATGTCTGATGTGTTCCGGACGCTTTGATCAACTTTAGCCTGGAAAGACGCGTGATTTCCAAATACCCACAAAGCCGTTATGTTTGATTCAACAGAGCCTACTAAATCCTTGGAAATCCCTCAACGCCATCTCATCGATCACCTTCCAGACCTGGGCAACATACATCCTTCCTCGGTTCCATGTGACTGGCTCAAAGGCAACCAACCTATGGTTTCACCAAAAATGCATTTGTGTTGCTCGTGTGATAGACGGTAACCAACGTTTGTTATCATCATGAAACCAATAGACCATACGAAACAATACAGGTCTTCGGTTCCGTTAAACATGTCGATAAATCAATACCATGTCTTTGCCCCGGTTATCGGTGACTTTTGCAAGCGCACAGTTCCTTTTACAAACAATAAGCCGGGGAGCGGCGTTTACAAGATTCCAATACCCGGAATATCGTCATGAAGAACCAAGTCAACAAAGGGTATCCCATGTATGTCTTGCCTCTGCTTGGTACAAAGGATAACCCATGTATGGCGCCCGTGCGAAAGCGGTGGGAGAGCGGAGCCGCCGGATATCAGCGTCTCTTTCCACCCTGCACCCATTAATTTGTTGAAAACGCCGTCTGGAATCACCATGACAAACAATACACGGCTTCTGAGCTCCGTCTATTCTTCTCTGGCAACCAATGACGCCAAAGCACTTCCCCGTTCTTGTGTTTGTATTCCAGTTTGGACGAGTGAGCAAGAGTAAGAGCGTCATGTATGCATTCATGTTCCGAACCACCACGATGCCCAGCAGCGACTTGAGATCCGGTTCTAGTACATTTTCGGGAACAGACTAGCAGGGACAGCCTCGAGGTTCGCCTCGTGCGACGCGGATTGCAACCGCAAATGCAAAGGGTACATGTCGAGGCAGTTCTAAGCAGAGCGTGTCATCCTGGCCATCCACCAGCCCTTGACCATGCACGGGAGACCGATACCGAAATGATTCGTGTGCCCGTAGAGACGGTGCCCATGCATTTGTAATTACCGAAATGCCCAGTCCTGCAGTGCAAACTTGAAGTTGAATATGAGTTGAGCGTGCCCCAGAGAGATATGGGGCAGTGTTGGCCATCAGATTAATCGAGAGCTCGCGCTCAAATGAACCACGTTTTCCTCATAAGCTGAACAGCAGGTTTTAATGCATTGATCAATGGCTGATGGTGACAAGAAAGCCAGTAGGTCCACTGTCGTCAGGAGTGACGAAAGGCTGGAGAGGTCGGCCCGTTACAGAATCCAGCAACCGTGCCATACAAATTTCCTTAGCGACTATCGACGTTGCGAGGAAGACCACCACTGCCTGGTAAGTTCCAAAGCAACCCGCGGCCAGTGTATAGTTCGGATTTTGTTTTAAGCGTCAAGCAACTGTGCAGTGAGAACCAGATGACTTGGATTGTGCACATTGCTGGACATGGATTTCTTCTCATCGATCTAAAGTCGGGTTAGTGACACGAAGAGTCGCAAATGGCATCCATACGCACTGACGAATAGCGGGGTTACTCGTACTCATGGCGACAGCAATGCTGGGCGTACAGGCGTACCCTCTTCTTGCCGCAGTGGGTGTTCGTTGAAAACCGTTACTTGAGAACATCGATAATGTCAATCCTGCTGTACATTTTCGACCGCGACTGTACAAGTAGTCGCCGCTTTGATTACGGGGCCAGAATATCCTGGAGAATTGCGGTTCCAAGTGGTTCCATGGTCTTCGACTCCGTAGCAGTGTGTTCTAGGGCTTGACGAGCCTTGATGCTACAAGGTTGACATGGTCGGGGTAAGCGGTCATTCTCCTGGATAGCATGCCGTCGTTCGATACTCTGGGGACGAGGATTTGTCTGTCAGCATCCGAGTCGGAGTCGGAGAGACTGGAGACATCGGACCGCAACGGGCCGCAGGAAAGCGCGACTCAACCTGCTCATTATTCGGTTTCAACTTTTTCCCTCCAGGACGCGATGACAGGAAATTCCTCTTTCCGAATTGAAATGAATTTCTCCACAACTTATGCTCACATCTTGGCCGTAGACGAAACTTGTGTGTACCAATCAGTTTCGGTGTCGCGCAGTGCTCGGAGTTCTTGCAATCGTCGCGACAAGTCCTAGAATCTGAATAGCCTCCCGACTATTCCGGTATCAAGTGTCAGCTCTCGACTCTGGTGGTACCTGTCTGTCTCATTCCTATGCATCTACCGAGACCCTAGACCTCATCTCGTACTATTAGGCTTCATACATGAAGCGGACACAGAATTCGACAGAGTAACAGGGTCATTCTTCGGCACGGGCCCTTGTCAAGTGCGCAAGGTGAGAGTACAGGCGTAAACCCCGTCGAATTTGCCGCTGGTATAGCCTCACCTGCAGATGATCTGATCTGTTTGAACGGGTTTCAATGATCAACGTCTCGGAGAAATACCATCGGACTCTGTAATGGACCGGGGTCTTTCGGTTTTCCTTCCGCAAAAGTATTCAGGGTACCTTCTTGGACTCGCCCGTTTGTGATATTGTTTCTACAAGCCAAGAAAAGAACCTATGCGCCAAGGTCATGGGTGTGCACAAGTCCACCCACTTTTGTCTGACACTTCGGTATGAAAGGCTCGTATACTCGTGCCGGATGCAGCGTGAGCCTACCTGCTGTTTTGGGTGTGCCACGAATCTCGTGCATGTTCCCCTCCCCCAACAGGGTGCGTTTATTTTGCCTTGACGCATTTATGTTCTATCTTTCACGGCTTCGGGGGACTAAAGTGCTATTCCATGAGGTAATGAGTCCCCTCGCACTTTCTGGACAGTAGGTGGCTTACAACAGCGTTCTGTCCGCATTTTGAAAGCTTCTCTCGGCCTTGCGATCTCTCCACTTATTTTTGTCGTGGGAATATGCTGCTAGTGTGTGCATGTATGTAATTTTACAAGCTTTTCATTTGTGGGACCAGGCTCGTAAGACCCGCCAAGTTGTGAACTACCCCATGTGAAGTTCAACAGGTCGATCGCCTTATTCCCTCGGACCCATTGATAATTTTCTTCCTCCCAAGGTGCTTCGCTCTCTAGAAGTCGAGTTTGGTTGTGGGCTGGATACCTCGCGCTTAATGCTGCCTGATTTGGCGGCAGGCACCATAGCGTTCTTCGTTTTCACTAAGTCCCATTAACGAGATACGTTGATACGCCGGGGCCGACTTCAACCGCCATATCTGAAAAGCCTTATTCGATTTCAGTATGACAGTTGAACATGAAGATGTCAGCAAATGTCGTTTGAATCTCAACTTCGCAGACCTGGACCAGTGAGAGTTTGACTGCTATTCAGGTACTTAACGAAGGGGCCAGTATGTAAGGCTGCTACTAGCTTCGTTCTCTAGGAATTCAGTATCTTCTACTTCGGTTGATGATCTCCCTCCCTAGCAATGGTCCTAAGAAACGGGAAGTAATCTTTCAGAGTTTCAATCAGATCAAAAGTATTTTTGTAGAGAAATCAGCCAAAATAGCAGTTCTATAGATACTTGCCTGGCTTCAGGAACCAAACGAGAAGTATGAGTTACGATTTATTGGCCATGTAGTTCGATTCGGCGAGGAAACAACGAGGGTCAGGCGAGGAAACTCGTAGGAACGTAGAAGGGTTGCAAGTCTCGTCGTCGTCCTTCACAACCGTATAGCTGGGCATTGCCCAGTACCTACGAACCGGTAGTATGAGCCTTTACTGAGAACTGAGGGTCAAGTAATAGAAACACCCCACGATATGCTAGGCAGAAGCGATGTGGGCACGCACGGCCCTCATCACTGTCGCCGTGTACGCGTGGTGAGAATGAGAAAACCGCATTCCTGATGGTGAAATCCGCCAGAGAAAATATTGGGGATCGTGCCAAAGAGATAATATATGGTACCGGTCGTATTTGCCATACCGCTTCAAGCCGTCTAGTCGTCGAAGCACCCTTCACCTGGGCACTGGCCCAGAAGTGGTCAACTTGCCTCGGCAGGCTTGGACTCGATCAGAAAAATAAGGGCAGACTAATCCGCGAGAAATCAGACGATTTTGAGTCGTCTAACCTGCCAATACGCTTGTGCTCATCGCCTTGCTGGGTCTCCGGGTCATGACTAATCCACCTCTGTGAGTATCGATGCATTTTGAAGACGAACACTCAAACCGTGATATTATTTAAAACCTATGCAAGACTCCGGAACTTGAAAATGCTCGTTGATTCGACTGAAGGAGGGTTCAGGAAACGTCATGCCGTTCAAACTTGGTGTTCAAGCGAAGTTAATGCGGTAAGTATTGCTAAAAGCCTCGAAAACACCGTTCAGCTACGTGACTGCGCAATAAAGCGGCTTCCTGAGGATCATTAGCAAACTAAGAAAATCAGGCACCTTGGTAGACCAGCGTCATGCGTTAATGCGCCACTGCAACAAGAGTCGAGGATCGTTCGACAGAGAGCGAGTACGCGGCATGGTGTATGAGTGTCTGTCGGAGTACTTCAAGTTCCTTTCGTCCCATGAAGTTTTTTGGCCAAGGAAATGATGTGGAAGATATCAAAATGATTATTCGGACGAGCACTGATTAAAGTAAAAATAGCTAAGAGCAGTAACATTCTGAAGGGGAAGACCATGCGTTTGTGCCCGTCAAAGTTGGCAGGAGGGCGAGGTAAGGGGATCATTACATGCAGGTGATGAGTACTACAGCTATGGGGGATTAGAAGGGTGCCGATCCGGCGGGGGTACTATAGGGAGTGACGAGCCAAATGAACGCAATGGAAGGATAGGTCGGGGAACGTAAACATCAGATCGAAGAGTGGGATTCCCACATGATGTGTTTTATATTTTATTGAAAAACCATATTGAGGAATAATAAGAATATATCTTTTTTGAGTGACCCCGGCCGTTCTGAAAGGTATAAAAGTCATGCAGCAAAGCTAAAACTCACTATCCCAAACAGCCTTCGCAGTTTTACAACTTGCCAACTTACATCACAACACACCATGTTCGCCCGCATCTACGCTCTCGCTTTCACTCTCTTCTTCGCCATGCCCTTGTTCGCGGCTGGTAGCGCTGTCCCTCGTGGCGGAAGCACCGGATGCACCACTGGAGAACTTCAATGTTGTGACTCCGTCCAGAGCGTACGCACCGTCCGTCATTTCTCTCATTGACAAGAGTAATTACCATTGTTCAGACGCCCTCCACGGCTGTTCAGAGCCTTTTGGGGCTTCTCGGCGTCCCTCTGGGTGCCATTGGTGCCAACGTGTAAGTTTTCATGCACCCATTCCTTAGTGTTACTAACCGCTGAGCACGGTTTGCAGTGGTGTCACTTGCTCTCCTATCAGCGTCATTGGCGTCGGAGGCAACGCCTGCTCCGCCCAGACCGTCTGCTGCGAGGACAACAGCTTCGTAAGTATTAGTCCTTTAGCGCTTCTACGTGGAAGTCTAAAGTTGCATTCTTCAGAACGGTCTTGTTGCGCTTGGTTGCACCCCCATCAATGTTGGACTCTAATAGTTGAGGTTCTTCTGAGTATCTCACCGTCATACCATTGACACGGACGAAATCACATACCGACCCCGTTTCATATACCTAGTTTTTTGTTTCATTTTGGTGGACTTGTCGCGCGTTTATTTCAAAATGATATCATCGTTTTCCTGGTCAACGTTTGAGCGTTTTCGGGCTAAACATCGACATCTACTCACGCCGATTCTTCTGTTGGAACGTGCTAGCAAGAATGGAAGTTCTAAACTCACCGCCCTTCGCGGGTGTCTGACTGAAACTTGAACTGTCAAAATTTTAAGCTGTTATGTTCGCCTTGACCTAGGTTCGGGTTGCAGCGACAAATCTATTTCTGAGACAACAAGACCATTTAGCGGTGACGTGCAGCCATTCCTAGCCGTCTTGCTATCGTATGAACTGGACTAAAATGGTCGGCGATTTGCTACCCGCAGATACTCACCCGTCGATGTCGTCCAATTGATCCGTGCTTCGATTTCGAGGAAAATATATACCTTATGCATTGAATCCTAAAATTCTTAGCAGTACCTACAATTTTCGCGTATGGGCGCCGAAGGTGACTGGGGTTAGAGGTGACCAGAACTAGAAAGAATTCGATCGACCATCGTGGTCGAACCACGTGTTCGTGTCGACGCTCTTACCTTATGGCACCTCTCACCTCCCCGTAAGATTAATTCACGCTGACCTGACAGACTCGTCGTGCGGCGATGTCAGACACGAAAAAAAAGAAACAAAAAAGCAAAGAAAAGAATCCGTGTTTGACCACTTGGTGCTTCATTCACGGCGAAGTGACGAGTCCCGAAGCACCCGGGCGCGCATGTCTAATTCCCAATGGAAGTACCACTTGACCGCAGAGTTCGTGCCTGCGTATCCATTATTGGCGACCGAACTCTTGGCGCTTCTCGTCTTCTCGCGACTCACTAAAAAACTTTTGAGTTTCAGTCTTTTCGACAAAGCATATAGGGACTGAATATTTAGGTCAATATGTACTGATCAGGGAGGGGTACGACTCCTTACGACCAGCTGTCTATAACTTGGCTTTGCTAACGCGGGATGCGTCGCGGTGGATTATTCCGACAGCATCGTTGATCATATTTTCAATGATGTCCTTGGCCGGAAGAATGTCATGAATGAGCTAAGCGACGACAAAAATTGAGGCGGAAAATACTTCAAGACCTAAAGAAAACCTACTGCAGAAACCGTCCCCATCAACCATGGGCGGGCTGAGATAGATTTCTCCGGATGCTCTTCGAGGTCCTTATCTGCGGGAATGATGCCCTGCGAGGTCAACTCTTTAATCTCATCTTGGCGATTTGTTTCCCAGTCTTGTACATAGGGTGTCCTCAAGCACCGAAGAGGTCGCCCAGTATAAATCAAGGTAGTAATAGCATCATCAAAGCCTGCCATTGTGACGAGTTCTTTATGAATTTTTGGTGCGCCAGCCTCTACTGATGCAACAAAGCGGGTGCCGACCCCTGCTACTTATCAATATCGTCCGAGAACGAGGTAAGAGAAGAACGTACAAACGGCCTGGGCTCCCCAACTTAAATTAGCCACAAGACTTCTCCCATCGAAAACCGCACCAGCTCCGATCACGTATACGGGCTTGCCGTTGAGCGGAGACTTGTGGCCTTTGACTGCATCCACACATGCGGGGATGAGGATAGAAGCAGGTATATCACCAGTGTGGCCTCCGCCCTCACCGGCTTGAGCACATATGATATCGACCCCGACACCCAATGCCTTGGGAACATGTTTCGGATGTCCGACCATGTTCATCACCGGTATTCCCCCTTGATGGAGACGGTGGACCGTAGACTTTGGCGGCACTCCGACAGCACACACGAATAGAGATGCTTTCTCTTCTATAATCACGCTGATAAGTTGGTCCAGTTGACCTTTGGTGTAGTCGTACTAGTGCCATTGTCAAAATTAGGAAAAGTGAACGCTTCGAAGTTTTACATTCGTTTTTCGCGCGCTACCTCCGACTTGGGGGAGTAAAAGGTCGACACCGAAAGGCAGGCTGGGGTCCTTCAAGTCTTTCTTAATGGCCTTGATCTACCAAGGACGAATCTCTAAATGATGCACGACCACGGCAGAATACTGAACCCACCTGTTGCCGCAACATGGCGGATGTGTATCCATGTCCCCCAATCACTCCAAGGCCTCCCGCATTGGAAACGGCAGCAGCCAACTCTGGTCCAGCCGCTACATTCATTCCAGCTAATAGTATTGGGTGCTTGATGCCAAAGAGTTCCGTAATGGGTGTTGATATTACCGCCATACTGTCAAACACGACAGAGAAGGGAGACGAGATGATGGTTCGATGCTGAAGGTTTATGGTTCAAGACCGTGTTTTCCGATTCTCCGGTTACGAATGTTGATACGCGGACAGGGTCGTCAGATTGATTACGGCACGGTCGTCATTCTCAATGCCCTCGATGGTTCCGACGACCTACAGAGGCAAAAAGGAGAGGATTTGTTAGCATTAGGACGCCGCCTCTGCAGTAGCCACACAATAGAATACGAGCAGCTGAATACTCAGATTGATGATTGAGGCCGTGCTTGAACATATATCAGACCATCATGTTTTCTTCCAAAGATAACTGGCTTTCTAGAGCGAGATATTGAGGAACGCACCAGGTATATTAACTTGCCTTATGAGTGAAGGAGGAAAAGGGAAAGGTTTATGAAACGCGATCGACAGTCGGTGGCAGTGCCTTCCACTTTGGGAGTCGGGAACAATGCGGGTTTAACGCCGACACTTCCAACTCGTTACTCGTTACTTCCCAGCAGCGTCTCTTGAAACGTCCCCCGTTGACGGAGAAAAACGAGGATTTCTCGCATGATCGTAAGCGAGACTATTGCTAGTGACGGGCGTGCTTGTAATTACTGGAACGTTAACTGGCTCATCTTTCTGACGGACGCTATGCGGTAACCATTCATCGGAGCTCCCTGGGCAATTAAACTCTGCAAGGCGTTTTGCTTCAACTGGAAAAGTGCCTGCCGTGCATATGCTTACCTCCCTGTTCCCCGAAAAAATGGACGCCTTATCTGTGAGGCGCAGTACGAAAGCGGCAAAAAGCTCTCATACAGTGGCAGACCGACGCCGTATAGTCAACCGCCCTTGTCTAGACCTTCTCTCGGCTGTGCTAGGGTTCTTCTTTGGTTCTTCCGATATCTCCCGATGGGGCCCATTGCAACGGCCGTGGGCGCTCGGCCAGCGTGTTTGCCGTGCAATTTTCATGACGAGGACGAGTGAAAAGGACTGAGGTCGTAGCTCAATTTTTTTCCCACTGCATTCTTTCGTTGTACGGATTCCTCCCCTCAATGTCTCTCAATCGAGTCAATGAAGCTGCTATCACAAAGAAACAGGACGGAGTGAGTTCACTTGCTCGTCATATACATGGCTGGTCCTGGCAATCGGTACGTGCTCCCTGCTTTTGATGCGCATCTAGCCAATGAACAGCCTTTAGTTTCCAATTGGAATGGGGACCGGCGCTGTCTTCGTGACGCTCTCTGGATTGAAAGAGCATCCTAGTTGGTTGACCTCGGTGGAAACCGGGTTCTGGTCTCTGGACATGGCAATTTTCCTATTCAACGTCATTATATTGTTGACCCAAGCATTCCGTGCGTTATGCCTCGTAGGTGACCATGTAACAAACACTGATGCTTATCTTAAGAGTACCCTCACCGAGCATTGCGTCTATTACAAGATCCGGTAGAAGGCCTTTACCCTCCAATGATGGTGGGTCATATAGTATGGACTACCTGCAAAATTTTTATCTTGTTCAGGTGCTGCAATTCGCTACGATTACTATCGGTACGATCGACTACACAGTAGTCAACGGACCTGCTAGCCCCAATGTCGTGTATGTCTTATTTTGGTGAGCAATTCCTTGAAGACTCGAGGCCGAGTTTGACATTCTCCAGGATTTACGTGGGCTTGTCTCTGGTAACTTGTGCCCCAATGCTCATGATATGGTTCAACCGACCACACGACATAGCGCGCTTCACGCCAGGATACGCTTTTCTGGTAAGGTACTTTCTTTTACATTCCGACTGCCTACCAATCAGTCAATGTCATAGGTATTTCCTCTGGTATAGTGCCTTCTCATTTTTTGAGACACGTAAATGACCAATCATAATGTATCTAGATGCTTACCGGGGTTGTTGCTTTCAATGCTCTGCGAGTCATCGATCCTTTGGACCCTAGAGCGTTGGGAATATTGATTACAGGTTATTTTTTCCAAGGTATATTTTGCACGCTTTCTGTTTCTTCTTCTTATCACTGTCCCAGGCCTCGGGTTCTTCATGACCTTCTTCTATCTTGGCGTTTATCTGCTACGGTAAGTGGACAACAATGCGAAGCCAATAACAACTGACACGAGACTCCTAGACTTGTTATGGTATGTGTCTACGCTGTAGCGTCACTGCTTCTTCTCAACATTCGTATAGACAGGGTTCATGGAGGGACCTCAGGCCACTAGCGCCTTTGTTGCTTGCGGCCCTCCAGGTTTCACTGCCCTTTCCTTGATCAACTTAGCCGACCACGCTAGTGCTATGTGAGTTACTTCGTATATTCCTCTTCTTTCTCTCACGATCCATCATTTTTCAAAGTCTACCGGCGCATGGCATCATATCCAATTCTGCCGGGGAAATTTGGTATGCTACGAGTGTGATGGCTGCCCTTTTGCTTTATGGTTTGGCTGTATTCTTCTTTTTCCTTGGCGTTATACCGTACTGGTTCAAACTCCACAAAAGGCTGGATGAGATCTTGCCATGTAAGCACACTTTTCAATCACCATGCTTATACTCACGCAATGGTCCTGGAAAAGGTTGGGCTCTGACATTTCCGAATGGTATGTCTCACCTATTTCTTTTGGGTACCTTCCTGAAAATGTCGTCTAGTGGGATGGATCGTCACTACAGGATTACTCGGGCAGATCTTAAACATTCAAGGTTTATTCATTGTGCACGTTATCATGGACACTATTCTTTTCCTCACATGGTCGGTCCTGATCGTTTTGACGATCACAGCGATTTGGAAGGGTCTCATCTTCAACGCAAAAGATGAAGACGTTCTCAAGGATTTCATTTTTACTGTAGACGAGAAACCTACTGCTGATAACCACTCGGATTCGGGTACACTGGTTTGAACAGCATTGTCTTTGTTTTGCACCATGCTTTTTACGTGTTCCAGAGGAACGCGTTCATATACCACGCTTTGATACATATACATACTTAGACCTATTTTCTTCATTAGAATTATACATAGACTATGCATAACGGATATTTATAGAGATTCATCATATTTTATTGTATTTGTCCTTGTCGATAGTATGTATAGACGTCTTCATTCAACATTTTGTTTTCACCATTCACAAGATTGAATCGAAATAAAACGAGCAATTTAATTACTGAGTGGTCTCTATGATGTGTTTTTATGATGTCTGAAGGAGGGATATTGTATGCCACGAGAAGTTGCGAGTAGCTTGCCTTCCATTCGAGGACAGCCGATTGCTTGCACTGGTCATGGCGTGGGATTTCATCACGGACGCATCCGGTATCGGGCCGGCTTACCAAGTCCCAAAATGGACCACAACATCACTATAACCACCACAACGTCGACGCCGTCAGATCCGTCCTCTATTCCTGCTAATGGCAACAGAGGCGCTGCGCTCCCAAGTAGGCAAGAAATGGCAGGATGCATTTGCTCGTCTCAACCATGGGGAGCCTGGAATATCGGGTCTCATGACCTTCAGTCAGGTGGGTGTCCAACGCGTACTGTCAAACAATGCATTAACTTGTATTGGTACAGGCATGGACTCTTCTGACAGATTACGTGCGTCCAAAGGACCTCAACGATCCAGGTCCTCCCAATAAATACAGTGCGTCCAATTTTGATGTGCAGCATTTACGTTTAAGTATGCCCAGGTAGACATGGAGCTCGTCAAGCACGCGTTCGATCTTGTTAGTCAATGCCGCAGGCTGCCTGTGATGTTGGAGGCCTTCCTTGGTACAATTTCGTCGTCGGTGGCACTGTCGGAAATGCTGAACACGAGGATATAGATGACGTGCGGCAATACTTCTACCTCATAAAGCGGGACGTTGACCATTACATGGTGCAGTATGAGGTGTGCCACGCTGTCGTGTTCTTTGGAGTACCTCTCTAACTATTGGCGAAGGCTTCTCTTGATCCCGAGATTATCTCCGCTCTTGTCTATCGGCTGGTCGAATGGTTCGAGGCTTGGCTACCTATTGTAGAGTAGGCCTGTCGAGCCTTTCTTTCTTTACGCAGCTTATACCAGGGATCTTCAGCATGGGCCAAACCATTCGCATGGCTTACACACTCAGCTTTCAAACCCAGCTATTTGCTATACTTCCACCTAGCTTTGTTTCCGGCTTCAAAGCATATTGCGCCTCCACTCTACCGCCCTTTAATCCAGAGGTACCGCAGAAGAAGCTCAGTGGTGACAAATGGGATGGATTCGAAACTCTTGGTCTGCTTGATCGATACGAGAGCGTCATTGCTAGTGTGGGGTATGAGCATATAGAGACATATGTGCTCTCTACCTGCACCGGTAAGTGGGAAATAGCAATGCTACCGGAACTTCGGGAATGGATGTCCCAGGAAATTGTGCCTTGGATGTTGACGATGTATGTTAGAGGGGCAGCTACAAGTACGTCTTTCGTTTCCTTTTTTCCATCATGTAACGAAGATGTTATTTAGACGACGACGCAGTAGCAATGGTAGCTAGTGTCGGGTCTAGGTTTGACTTCCATATGACGAAAACGCTTTGCGATTTGAGGTGACATTATTTGGCTTGAACAGAAAATGTGCTGACGAGGTCTCTTGATAGAACAAAAGAGATTTTTGATATCATCATAGATTTTCCTGAATCTTCACCAGCTCTGGAAGATCTCAAGGTAAGCTTTTGGCTGAACGGAAATTGTTTTCACGATTTACTAAAAGACAATTGCAGGAATGCTTGCAGCGAGTGGATCAGCGGGCAGCACTGGTTAAATCCTTACGGAAAGCGTACGTTTTGATTGTTATTCATACGATATACATCTTATGATTTCACAGGAATCACAAGAGGTTACTCCATCCGGGTGCAGACACCAAACTAATTTTGTCACAATACGTAGCCACTATCAAGTGCATGCGG
Organism: Armillaria sp. CMW 4456; assembly: GCA_028551335.1. Taxonomy (NCBI): domain Eukaryota; kingdom Fungi; phylum Basidiomycota; class Agaricomycetes; order Agaricales; family Physalacriaceae; genus Armillaria; species Armillaria sp. CMW 4456. The sequence continues at coordinate 186,971 of JANDKJ010000221.1, forward strand.
ATCATTGACCCTCCTGGCGTTCTCTTATTCAAAGTCGCTGATCCAATACGACGGTACCTTAGGTAGGCTGCGTGTGTTGTTTATACGTTCTCCGCTGAAGTTCTTGCACAGGGAGCGGCCGGACACAATTCGAAGTATTGTCGCAAATCTCGTAGGAGACGAAGATACAGGCGACTCCCTTGTCGACGACAACGAACCTCCCCAGCCACTGCATCAGGTCGAAATTGAAGATTACAGCGACCCAAACTGGGAACCAGAACCTGTTGACGCAGGACCCAGTTCGTCGTCATTCCTTAGACCAACAGCAGGCACTCAATTATAATCATTATTTTTCAGATTTCCGAGCAAACAAGCATACCGACGTTCTTGGCACTTTGGTCAGCATCTATGATTCAAACGACCTTTTCATCAAGGAACTGCAGATTTTACTTGCACAACGTCTCCTTGCAATCACAGACGGAAATACCGAAAAAGTTGAACGAGAGGTCAGTTTCAGATCTGGTCTTTTCATCAGGGACATTCGCTAATCAAGGGTTTCTTGTAGCGACGTAACATCGAAATCCTAAAGATTCGCTTTGGCGAAGCCGCGCTGCAAGTCTGTGAAGTCATGTTGAAAGACATGACAGATTCGAAGCGGATAGACGGGCATGTGCAATCGCAGATGGCAGTAAGTATCCATACTAAACTAATTTCCATTGGATTCTGATTACCGGTTGTGCCAGTCTATCGTACATCCGACTATTATTTCAAAGCATTTTTGGCCCATGTTGGGTTCCGACGAGATCATTATGCCGGGACAATTCCAAACGTACGCACTGTCAATTGAGCTGATTTTTTTCCAGCGCTCAAATACTTTTGTAATCAACAACACTATCATTTTCTGACATATCATGACGCAGATGTTTGGTCTATGCATGAATCGATGACCCGTGTTGTGCCTATCAGCAAAAATGCGGCTTTGAAGGTACTCCCCACATCGGTCTGACAAAGGCTTTTGAAGGAAAGAGATGGCTTGTTCAAACACTAGAAGTCACTGACAATCATTCCAGCCTGTGGATCCCTCCCGAATTTAGGCTCGCTTATATATAGTCGGCCATTATCAAGTTCTCAGATCTTTGGAGCAATTGTAGAAGAAGAAGCCCCTGCTCGTGTCGCCCGCATAGGATAGCAGGCCGAATAAATGAGAGCCTATTGGAAAGTTAGCGTTTGGTGTCATTTTCAGTTTGCAATTCACTCACCGACATTTTTGCAGTTTATTGAAGGTATGCTCAAGAATCTCACCGCTCTTCCTCTCGCCGGATACAGGCAATGCTTCACTTTGCACCCGGTGGAGTTTATTGCAGGGGTTAGGCAGAATGTATGAGATAGTAGAAGCTAACTACGAACAAGCGTGTGACTAGTCTCCTTGCCTTGAATGCTCACGTGACTCACCGCAAATCCACCGAGCGTCTACATCTTGTCTTCACTCCCACCGGATATGATCAGACCATTGAGCAATTGTCAGCATTCATGGATGCTGCCCGGCGAGAGAAGTTGGTGGATGTTCGAGAAGGATTGTGGAGGCTGACCAAGTCATAACCGAGGCAGGTCCAGTTGGCTGGCCGGTCATGTATACACTATGATTGCTCTTTCTTATTTCACGGTTATTTGACAGCTCTGACTGGAACTGAATTCCAACTCGTCGGTTGAAGTCTTATTCTCGGCAAGAATGAGTTAAGGGAGCGACCATGTCCGATACTCTTGAATAGACTCGCACAGGCTTCGTAAAGCAAACAGTAATTGTAACGTTTGTCACCTGCAGCTGGCCAGACTTGCGCCCGTACGTGAGTGCTTACATTAACACAGCTATATGTATTCTCTTGGGAGTCAGAAACGGGGCAGTTTGCTTTATTTTACCCTACCCTTCAGAGCGCATAGAAGTTGTATTTCAAAGTAGTAGCCGTATAATTGTCTCAAGACCAGACTACATCCCCTTAGACGAACAAGGCCCGAGGCTAGTTGTTGGAGTGGCAGGAAAGAAGACACGGATGGCTAGCATATTTATGTCCTGCACTACACTTCTCAATATGCACTAAGATTACACAGACCCTACTGAAGCACTGCGGTTTCGTCGTCGATGGTATCAGCAAATGTGCCCAGTTTTGATCTCCAAAAGGACTAAAGAAAGCACAAGTGCAAGAGTCGCTCCCAAAATCGTATGTCCATCCGTAGCCGACGTTCGAGTTGCCTTTGTCCTGTACAGAGATCAAAATCGCAGCAAGCGAGGCTCTCATGAAATTGACCTATCAGATTTCCAGATCTAGGTGATCATGGCTTTGGGGCATGAAGCGCATACACATGCAGTTACTGACGAGCTGTGATCCGGTATGAGGCCCACAATGGGTGCCATGATAGTGTTCAAGTGCACGCAAAACCGACTATAATGTTCGTGGGCGGAGTGAGAAGTGGCAAAACTCCTGCGTCAAAATGGGAAGAACAGGAAAATATAGCCAGGACGCATTCGCCTATTCGTTTGGTACCATAGTAGTTCCAACAGAAGTGACAATCAGGATGCTGAGACTTGAGAGTATAAGAGGATGCTAACCGCAACGTCTTATCTGTAGAGAAACCTCATTAACCGGTGAGTGGGCACTGCTTTTTTTTTGTGGGACGTATACTTTGTATAGAGTAGCTAGCAATCAACCATGTTGATCCACACTACACGTCTAGGACAGGGGCGAGCCCTTTAAGAGAATAATAGGTAAAATTCTCACCTGCTGGGACTGGTTTCGTCCACCTGGGGAAATGCATTATGCACAACTTTTCCAGTCAGTGTGGCGCTCGGTGCCGACCACGGGGTCTCTGCCGTGTAAGCACGATACCCGCTAAAACCCCAGTACAAGCTGTCCAGTCTTCAGGTAAGCTCCCTTCATCATATAAGGTACCTTTCTACGTTTGGAGGACCTTGGCCTTCGCTATTGACTTGGTGCCATATCGTCTTCTGTTTGTGAGCACTCTGTCCATTGTCAGACGTTTGTTCAGTGCCTCTATCCAGAGGCTCTGGATTTTGTTCCTGGTATGACATCTCGTGGTATTCTCGTCGCCCCACTGAATACGTCTCTAGCACCTGATCTTCCAGATCAGATGTTCTGTCTCGGTCATTACAATTCAGTATAGTCGGGTCGCATATCTATCCAGTGAGCCATCTTCCTTCAGTATCTGTATCAATGGTGATCCAAGTACTATGCCCAGTGTCAGTTGCGGCCAAGGGTATCCTTTCATGATCCAGAGTTCTCTCGCAAGATTCCACAAGGTCTGCTGGCCCTCGATCTGACACTCTAGTAAGATATGCTCCATGGACTCAGGGACATCACAGTGTAAGCATTTACCCCTTGGTGCGTATTGTGGCCCTAGCCATTCCCAGAACTCTCCAATTTTATATGTATTCTGTAGTGACTTCCATCACAACCCTCGTATGGGTCGCGATATATCTGTATGGCATATGACTCGCCATAGGCTAGTCTCCAGAGGCCTTACCCCGCTTATCTCTTCAACTGTGTCTATAACCTGTTGTACCAGGACCTGGCTAGACTTTCGCACAGTCACTCCTCGTATCGCCCTGATGTAGCCATAGGCCTGGCTCTGGGATAGCGTGGAGAGCCTAGCCCCAGAGTGGGCATTTAAGAGAGGTAGATGACATGAAGCTAGCGATGAAATCTTAGCCGTTGGACGAAAAGTTGGCAATGTTTCTATACCTGTCACTGGCTGGTGGGCTCGCTAGAATTTTCACATCGGAAATCTAGGTCTTCATCCGCAAAAGTTCATCAGCTGGAGCTTTGGAGAAAAAGTAGCGGATGAGAGTAAGCAGTCACACTAAATCCAGACCTAGTGTAGCAGGATTTGACGAAAGTCCGTAACTGTCAATCTAAGCAGTTCTCCTGATACAGTACTTGTGCGTGTTGTATTTTGAAAGCCACGAGTAGGATCTGGTAGGATCCGGTAGGACAGAATCATCTGGATTTTTAGAGTATAATACAATTGCTCGGGAAACTGGACTGGTACGGCGAAATGTCCCGTCAAAGGGTTGTCAAGTAAAGCTTTCTGATGTGATGTAACTTACGGCCCGGTGTTCCGTACAGCAGCTCTCTCTTTCCTACCGTCACTACACTGACACAGGATTGACTGCTCAAGAATGGTGACAGCCGATAATCTTAACATCGACGTCCTCGAACTCGTCTTTTCGCATCTCTCTGGCAACGATTTGCCCGCGGTGGCCTTGGTTAGCAATTCCTTTTATGATGGAGTGTTGCCTAGACTGTATAAGACTTTGTGGTATTCAATTTGACACGGAAAAAAATATCCCAAAGTCAGCCTTTTCACTAAACCTTCAACAAACGTTGTACTCATTGGGAGAATAGACATTGTCTCCATTTGCTTCTGTCCTGAGAGCAAAACATCTTGCCAACTATGTGCAACATGTTGGTACGTCGATCAATGGCATTCAAGTGTTTGCGCAACTAATCAGCTCCAGAGATATCCTTTGTGCCTACTATAAAGTCCACTGGCTACAGGTCTCAATTGACCCTCGATTTCTCCATGACTGCAAAACGGCCCTAGATTTGTGCCATAATCTGTATTCCTTCCGATGCAGTGAACACATCTTCCTGTTCCCCTTGTCAGGCGAGAAAATCAAGACGTACTAACGGATGTTCTCGCGTATCCGAGTCACTCTGCTCCTCCTTTGGCTTCTTTCCAGATACGATTCCCGGAAGCTCAAATCGTCTTTGGGAATGTGGAAAGTCTTTTTATCGACCAAATCTTAACCTCGCATACTCCCACGCTGCGGAGACTAGCTTTCCTTGGCTGTGGCATACAGCTTAAATCCCTCGCAGCTATTTGCAAATCGTGTGTAAACCTGGAAACATTGTATACTTGCATACCCAATTTCAGGGACCCGCTTGTACGTATTTCTTTTTTCTGAGAAAACAGCTCCTTATATCCATTCTCATTCTTCAGATTCATGCCAGGTTCATGAATGCCATCGGGCGCTCACGCACTCTCCATATTCTTGTTGATGCGGACGATCACACCGCCCACGGCGCTCATTTCGTTCTGTGACCTGCGGACATTGAAAAGATGATGTTGGCCATACCCAATTTGACCAAAGTCGTCTGCGATAAGAAGCAGCGGATGGTAGGCTGCGTCTTTCATATGGTTCCTGGCTATTGCTTAATGTGTATCAGGGACGCAGAGATTCGGATTCCTCAGGGAAATTGCACATATCAATGGATCGTATTAAGACACACATCAGGTCAAGACCCCACTGGTTTATGTCTACAGACTTTGAATAAACAAACATCCGTGCCTTCCTTCGTGGGTATAATTAAACCAACTACATCAATAAATCGTAAACAATTCTGTCACTTTTCATCTCAAACCCATTACAACAGTCAGTGAATCTACACCATCTTCGCAAGAATGCTCTGACGTACTTCGTACTTCCAGACATCATTTATATGTGTTCGTTATCGGCACTGCTGTGGTTGTGATGGTAAGACCCGTCACGATGCCCATTTTACATGCCGTCTCCTGGTCATTGGGTAAGGTCATTGCGCAGAACTATCATGAACGAACCGTGCCCGGAGCTGGCTTTCTAGCAGCGTGCGGCTTTGCGGGCCCACCAAACATCTCCTCGATGGAGCCAGATACCGGCCCAGAGTTCAAGGCCCGCTGCGAATAAGCTCTTGGCCGCGACCTCGACGGCCCATCAAATGTGATGGGCGGGGGAAGTGACAAGATGTATGCCCCTGATTGTTGTAAGGGTGGCCTTGCTGTCCTTCTTGCAATCAATTTGTCGGCGTATCGAAGACATCTAGGATTGGTGACTTGTTGAAGGACGTTTCCCGCTGAGGAATGGCGTGACCCTAAAAAGCTAGTGCTCTACATACGATCTTCCCACTGCTTCTAAAATTATCTGTAATCGGTGTGAAGTACTAACTCATGCGCTGTATACTGGATAGATGTACAGGAATGGTGCGGTTCTAGTGGATGTACCATGTCCTACAATTTGGCATGGATTTTGGATATGCGATATTCGACGACCACGAAACTGTCAGTAGCTTTGACACTATACAAAACCCAGGCCTTTTTTTTTTCGCAAGGATTAATGCCATGGGCGTTATCGTTTGTGGTCCAGGAAGACGTGAAGGTATGCCTACGTGGGATGGTAATCATGGT